>JAZHYW010021189.1:0-153421 GCA_037355805.1 Ixodes ricinus | reverse complement strand
AGAAATAAGCCGAGTTTGGTATGCCCTTCATGAATGCCAAGTTTGTATCGATGCAGTCTTCCACAAGGTTGTTGACCTCGAACATCTTCCTTCTGATTTCCTTCAAGAAGCGATCGTCGTTGTTGCCGGAACGTGTGGTTCAGGCAGCTTCTTCTCCTGCGTCGAAGAACCTTTGTAGCCATGTACCGCATGGGGTTCGGCTTGACTCTGACGACGATCTGTACAGTGAATCTCGACAGTCGCAAAATCAAACGCAGTAGTTTTAACTTCGGTCTTAACTATTCTTGCTTCTCTTAGGTAAATGTGCAGGAAGTACAACTCGGGCAGTTCGTCATAAACTATGCTAAAAGGTGTCTTGATTTCACCCGGTCATGTACCTAAATACTTCGACTCGTGCATTACTTCAAAGTTGTTCCATCTTTGTTTCTGCTTTATCTCGATTCTCTAGATACTTTACCTCGTCCCAAGCCACTGTCTGCTGTTGGAGGGCAAGCAGGCGTCTCACATCTTTCGGATCGTCTGGGTCTAATGTCGCTGGATCTTCATCAGCTACATCCTCTTCAGCTTCCGCTTCCAGTTGCTGGATACACTCGTCAACCACTGCTTCGGATGGTAGTTCAATCCCACGGTACTTCTACAACGTGCGGTTGCACAGGAACTTCAAGCAGGTCCACAAACCTTCTTTCTTGTCATACCCTTTACCATGGACCGAGTTATGGACTTACATCTTTTTGATATTCACAAAGAATTGGGTACTACCTCCAACATTCTGCGGTAGACTCTTCACCATCTTCTGAAACACGACTGGAACGTTTACAATCTGGCCAACTATCCCATACTTTCCTTCTCCGGGTACAAGTTGTGGAAACTTTATGAACGGTAACGCGGTAAGATGAAACTCTCGCTTATGTCGTTCAGTGGTCTCAAGTGTGGTTTGGGTGGGTACTTGAATCCTTTAATTCTGGATGAGTGCGGAATCTTGCCTCGCCTGAGTGTTGTTTTGCCCATCGAGCACACTACAAAGCTTGTAGTATTTTCATTCGGGAACTCCTTCGTCAGTATCTTCTGCATCGCGCCGCCAACATCGGATACGTCCGACTTCAAGCAAAGCCTATCACGTACTCTACACGAGATGCCAAACGGGTCGCCTATTACGTGCTTCTTTAAGTATCTGTCCGCCTTGGTCGTATCTAAGAGTCCTCAGAACGTCATGTGTTGGTTAACCCTGGCTTCACGTTGAGCTGCGCGTCTGGGCTGCTGGACTTGCCGTCTTCGCTAAAGTCGCAACCTCTCGCCTCTGTTCAACTTCTTGCTGGTCTTCGGTTGCATTTTGGGGATATCGTATAGCTACTCGTCTGGCCCACTAGACTTGTCGTCTTCGATCTCGACGCTGGTCTTCAACCTCTAGTCTCTATTCAAGCTGCTGCTGGTCTTCGGTTGTAGTCTCGAAAGATCGTTTAACAGATCGTCGGGGCTGCTCAGCTTGACGCCTACGTTCACGCGTTCATGCGTGAACGTAGGCGTTCATGTTCATGCGTACTTGTAGCAGTTCCTGGAATCTACCACTAATCGGACTTATTCTAGACTGGCCGCTGCAGCTTCTTCGGGGCGAACTAGCGTGCTGCGTGACAGAATTTGCTATCCGAATTAGTCTACTGGAAGCAGCTCACCTCGCGGGCGCACCGATATGGAATCGGTGTCACGTAATGTAAATTTCCCGCTAAATTTGGCGGGGAAACGGAATTGGTGTATAGGTCACGTGACCTTAAGTCACGTGACGTCAATCTTCTCGCTAAATTTATCGGGAAAATGAATTTTTGTTTAGGTGAAGTGACGTTAATTTTCCTATTAAATTTGGCGGAGTAACTAGATTGGCATATCGGTCATGTGATATCAGGTCACGTGACGTCTATTTCCCCACTAAATTTAACGGGCGAAATTGAATTGGTGTGTAGGTCACGTGACGTAAATTTCCCCGCTAAATTTAGCGGGGGATCTGAATAGGTGTACGGATAACGTGACGTCATGTCATGTACGTCACAGGCCACGGCTTAACGAGATGCGGCTATCCGTAGTAACTAACCAAAAAACGTCTCAGGATAAAAAATAAGAAAAAGAAGAAACGAGATAATAGATGAGGTTCCGAAAGAAGAACCAGACTCGCGGTCACTTTAGTGTGGGCTATATTTCTGTTGAAAACAAAAACGGCCGTAGATAAACTCTTCTTTCGGTGAATCTTGGTTTTTTCTTATTTAGTTTCGCTCCGATTCGAGGTTTTTCGGTATTTCCCAACTATGAGAAAACCAGCTCGCAGGTTAATTTCCAGGGTTTATCGGTATTTACCGAAAACAAGAAACACTAAGCATACTGGAGGTGTTAAAAGTGGTCAAGCTTTCAACCAGGCAGGTAAAGCTCTCACCAGTGCAAAAAAGTTCAGTCCGAAATGCGACGTACAAGCCTAAAAACACTCCCAGAAATTGTCCTTGTAGCTGAGAGGCTAGGGTTTGGGTTTTAGGGAATGCATCCCAACCATTGGCCCCCAGAATGAACTCAAACTTGGTAAGGCAGGCGTCCATGTCGACTGTTGTCTCGAAGGATTGAGATTTAAGCTTCAATGTTTGAGGTAGAGATTTCAGGAACAGATTGCAATCCGTATACTTCACCCAGTGGGTGAAGTACTACGGTGAAGTACTTCACCGGCTAAACATGCTGAATACTTTTCTGTCAGAATATCTAGGCGTTCTCGTTGGATCGTATCAAAGGATTTTATATCGGAGCGAATGGAAGAACTCAAGTAGTCCTTGCATTACTTGGGTCAGTTTCGTTTGAGCACCAGTGATACGTTGTTCTAATTCCCGGAACAGAAGCTGCATTCCCTAAAAGAAGCTGCATTCCCGCCGGCGTGACTGCCTTTGGTGGAATTACTGAAGGCTCTTCCGTTGGCCCGGTCTAAGGTGGTCCTAGGCACGCTGGGCTTGTTTTCTCGTTTATAAAACTATCGTAAAATCACCCTTAAAAAGATATATTTATTTATTTTTATTTTTGTCGTCTTTTTGTCTTGTCTCCCGTTTCAATAAACGTCTTGGAAAATCGAAGCGATCCTAGAGACGTTAGGCCCTGCAAAGCATCTTGGGCACCCCTCGATCAAAGTTTAGGTTTCGGTTTGCCAGCTTAACTTAACGACATTCCATCACGGCCAAATACAGTGCTTGCATTTCCGAATATGTGAATTTTAATGTAGGTGTTGCCTGCCAATACGGATTAAATGCTGGGGAACGTTTTTTTGTTGCTCCCGACGTGTCAGAGTTTGGGCGCGTGTAAGCAAGATCGCGAAGGCACATGAAAAACGTAAGGGCCAGCCATCCTATTTCATTCTCCTCTCAATGGGCTTCTTAAAATAATTGGTGATCCGGAAGGGAAGATCATGCCGCGTTCTGGAATGGTAGCCAGGCAGCCAGAAAGTTATAGGACGCAGCCGGCCGTAACCTCTACTCCTCGCTAAGAGTTATGTACATTTATATACAAGCTAATTAAAGGTTTAGTCCGGAACAGTACATGCTGGGAGACAGCCAGCGGATTCCCGAATGCCGGGCAGCACGAGTCCGAGCACGAGCACCGATCTCGGCCCCTTGCTCTTCGTCGTCTTCAGCACGCCTTGGCGCATACATTACACTCCTCCCTACTAGACTACGACACATAGTCCTCTAGGTAGGCAGGACGGCGTGTGAGTCTGCAGGGCCTGGATGATGCCCTGGGCAATTCTGATGGCGGATCATTTGGTTGATCCTCGAGTGTAGCATCAGCGTCGGCGTCCGGTTCCTCATTAACGACTCCAGATGGAGGGGCGAAACTTAAGTCTAATAAAGACTTCCCCTCTGGTCCTGCAGCCGACCTTCTGCGCAGCTGGGCAACATGACGACGCCAGGTTCGTCCATCTTCAGTCTTAATGCGGTAGGACAATCGACCAGTCACAGCTGTGACTACCCCAGGCAACCATTGGGCGCCAGCCAAGTAATTTCTTGCGTAGACATCTTCTCCTACGCAAAATGTACGCGCCTTCTTCCCTTCCCGAAGAAACTTGTCTTCTTGTTTCTATGATGAATGGAACTGTGAGTCAGGGTGCAAGTGGTCCAATGCAGTCTTTAGTCGTCGATTCAATAAAAGTTCCGCAAGACTCCTGCCCGTCGTAGAATGTGGCAGTGTATGCTGACGGAAAAGAAAACGTGCCAAATCGAACGAACTTTACGTCGCCTGAATCCATGTGAGTGAGTGCCTCCTTTGTCTCTCTTACCATCCTTTCCGCCTGGCCATTCGATGAAGGGTGGTAAGGTGCTACGGCGACGTATCGGATCTGGTTGCGGTTGACGAATTCAGTAAATTCGGTTGAAACAAAAGCCGTGCTATTGCCACTTACAATTACGTCCGGCACTCTATGCGTGGCGAATAGCATCCTTAGTTTCTGAATGACTGCTGAGGACGACATTGAATACATGATAAATACTTCTAGCCATTTCTAAAATGAGTCAACCACTATCAGAAAAACTTTTCCTTTCAATAACCCAGCAAAATCAACGTGTAGCCGTGACCAGGGATGTTGAGTCGTCTCCGAGGGATGCACTGGGTCCCGTGGCATCGACGGCCTGCTCTCTTGGCACGCGGAACAGCATGCCGCTTTATCTTCGATGTCGTGGTCGATTCCAGGCCACCAGACTGTACTTCGTGCCAATGCTTTCATCCTTACAATGCCTGGATGGGCTGTGTGCAGAACGTCAAGTACGGTGCCTTGTGCCTCCTTGGGTATCACAAGTCTGCTTCCCCAAAGGATGCATCCTTTGTAAGCTGATAATTTATCTCTCCTTGTTACATGGGGTTTAACCTCGTCAGGTTGCTTGTCATCTGGCCACCCTTGCAGAATCCAGCGCTGGACAGACGCAAGTATGGGATCCCTTCTCGTGGATGCTGCAATTTTCTCTGCATTCCAAGGTTAATCTGGAGCGGTCTCTAGCATCCAAACGTCGGCCACAGGAACGTGTTCCAACTGTGGGGCTGGGAGAGGCAGCCGGCTGAGGGCATCAGCGTTGCCCAATTTGCCTCCAAGACGGTACTGCAGTTCGTAGTGGTATGCAGCAAGCATCAAGCTCCACCCCAGGACTCTTCAAGACACCATAGCTGGAATTTCCTTTTGGGGGTTTTGTAACCCAAGTAGTGGCTTGTGATCTGTGATGATAGTAACCGGTCGATCATAAATCTATTGGTGAAACTTCTTAACACCATATATGACCACCAGAGCCTCACGATCTGTGTGCGAATAATTGCGCTCCGCCTTGATTAGGGTTCTGGACCCGTAAGCTATTGGTGATTCTTCTCCAGTCGCGGACACGTGCCTCAGGACAGCTCCCAAACCGTAAAAAGAAGCGTCGCAAGTCAAAATTAAGGGCTTGTTGACACCGTAGTGCGCAAGAACAGCTGTTGACTTGAGCAGCTCCTTTGCCTTACAATAAGCTTCCGCTTCACGGACCGTCCATGTCCAGCTCGCACCTTTGTCAAGCTGTTTGTGCAGTGGCTCCAGGGTGTGGGCAGCTCCTTTAAGAAAGCGATGGTAGAAATTAAATAGGCCGAGGAATGCCTGTAATTCCTGCTTGTTCTTCGGCTCAGGAGCTTCATGTATTGCTCTGACTTTGTCTTCGGTAGGACGGACTCCATCTTTGTCGACCTTGAATCCCAAGAAGACAACTTGGCTTACGTTGAATGCACATTTTTCCCTGTTGAGGCGGAGCCCATCGTCTTGGAGTCGTTGCAAAACTTCTTGCAATCGTTTGTCATGCTGGTCTTTAGACTTGCCGCCGATAAGGATGTCATCTAGGAAGATCAGTACACCTTCCATTCCAGCAAGTAGCTTCTCCATGTAGCGCTGGAAGATAGCTACTGAGACGGATACTCCAAATTGTAGTCGGGTGACTTTAAAATGTCCCTTGTGCGTCGTGATTGTGAAAAGGCTAGCTGACTCATCATCAACAGTCAACTGCTGGTAGGCTTGTGCAAGGTCAAGCTATGTGAAGTGGCAGCATCCAGCCAAGTTGCTGAGGAGTTGCTCTGGTGTTGGCAATGGGTAGGATTCCCACTTCACTGCCTTGTTAACGGTGCTCTTGTAGTCACCGCAAATTCACAATTCTCCGTTATTCTTCAATACTGGAACAATTGGTGTAGCCCAGCTTGAGTGCTTCACAGGTTCAAGGATTCCTTGCCTAACAAGCTTCTCGAGTTCCTCTCCACCTTGGGTCGCATAGCATAAGCAACTTGTCTTGCCTTGCAAAACCTTGGTGTCGCAGAGGTGTCGACCTCTACACGAATAGGTGGTCCCCGGCTCTTCCCCAGGCCTGTGTCGAAGATATCCTTGAACTCCTCCAGGATTCCGCTACCTTGTTGGGCAGTCTCGAGCAGATGGACACCAGTGATTCCGATTCCTAGAGGCTTGAACCAGTCTCGTCCAAGAAGGCTTGTATATTCTCCCTTGACCACTAGGAGTGGCACAGTTGCGGACTTTTCTTTGTGTCGTACCAGGACGTGTACTTTTCCGAGAACGGTTACAGGTTCTTTTGTGTAGGTTCTCAGCGCAACAGTGGATGGTTGGAGCCTTTGTTTTGGAATGCGAAGTCGTGCCATTGTTCTTTTGCTGATGACAGAGAACATGCATCCGGAGTTGACTTCCATCATTGTTGGCTGTCCATTGATCCTGATGTCCACGAGGATGGAGGGCTCATTAGACGAGAGGTTACATAGCTCGTATGTTTTGGTAGCATTACCGTCCAGCAGATCAGCTTGTGCTCTTCCTTGTCCTTGCCCCGAAAACGGTTTTTTCTTTGCCTTCTTTTGGAGACAGGCTTGGACGATATGCCCCTTGCGGCCACAAAAATGGCAAGTGGCGTTCTTGAAGTGGCAGTCCTCTGGCTGATGTGCCCCGTTACACCGGAAACAGGAAAACCCCGTTCGTTTTGTTGTAGGCCTCGTAAAGCGTTGGGTAGGCGATGACGGTCCAGGTCCGTCTTTAGCCACGCTTTGGACTTGTCTGACGTCTTGGGACGTGGTTCGAATCTCCGCAGCATCGTGTTTTGCACATTCCGCTGCGATGGCCATCTTCTCTGCTTGAGCCAGTGTAAGTTCGGCTTCACTGAGCAGACGTCGTTGCAAAGCTTCATCCTTCACCCCCACACGATCTGGTCGCGCAAGCTGCTGTTGAGCGTGTCTCCGAAATTGCAGGTGACTGCGATACTCCGCAATAAATGTAGCAATTGTCTCATCGCTACGCTGAGTCTGCTTGTGGAACTTGAAACGCTCCACCATCTCCGAGGGCTTCGGTGCGAAGTGGTTCCCCAACTTCATAACGATGTCGGAGAAGTCCGTCTCGGATGGAGTCTTGGGTGCGCAGAGAGAATGCAAGATTGCATATGCTCGGCACCGCAGACGCTGGGCCAGACCGCGGGGCCAGACCGCGGGGCCAGACCGCGGGCCAGACCGCGGGGCCAGACCGCGGGACACGGGCTGGCCCGGCACTCGGGCCGGGCTCGGGCTTCACGTCAACATTCCTGAAGGGCACGGGCGGGTACGGGCCTTGCATTCAAGTCTACAAGGGGGGCCAAAGCGGGCCAAACCGGCCATTACTTTTTTTGTTTCTTCTTTTAGCGGCTTGTTCTTTGGAATCGTTTTCGGGGGTTGGGAGAGGAACCACAGTGGTAGATGAACAGATGCTGAAGCATATGTGTGTGGGTATATGTTTTTGTATGGTTCGGTGTGTGCAGCGAATGCTCTTCCAGAAAACTAGCGGCGCGGCGTTCCTTTTCGTCCCCGGAAGCGAGGCCGCCATCATACAATCGTTTCTCACCACAAACACGCACATACACGCGCCTATACAATGGGTACCCTCGCCGGCATAAACCATCTGTACGCACGAGTGCTTGCATCCTTAATAGGGGTGAAGAGGTTCCCCTAGGGCGTAAGGGGTACTTTTCCTGAACAATACCTCGCAGACCACCGCAAAAAACGACAGCATTGCTATTTTTTTTACGGTTGTGCGCAGCGAAAGTGACTAGTTAGAACTTTGCCCGTCTTTTGTCCAAACGCGTCGCGAAGTTTCCCTTCCTTTCCAACTGTGACACGTGGTTTTTTTACTTCTGCTTGTCATTTTTGTTTTTCCGTCCTTTCCACGCGTGTTTGGTCGCAGAAAAAAATGAAGATCGGGTGATTTTTTTAACAAGCTGCCTAGGCCTGCAGATTGGTCGAACTAATAATAGCAGCAAAAAATGCTTACAGTATTTACTATTGGGTATCGTAATCAACTTATGTGTAGCAGTTGCAAGCGAGCTGCCATGCCGCGCAATTTGTGAGCTCTTCATACTGGGCTAAAATAAAGCGCAGCTGGCCCGTGAAAATTAGCTTCAGGTCGGGCCGGGCCGGCTGTCGGAAATGGATAGCGGATAAACCAGAGTTCTTTTTCTTGAAATCCCTTTGTTTGTTTGCATATCAATTAAGTTACATCACAAAGTGCATTACGGGATACGGTGGTCTGTACTACATGTGCCAAAAACTAGACGTTTACAATGTAATGCCCAACCTTTTCAATCAGTACCTACAATTATCACGAAGTTTATAAAAATAATGGCGAAATAATTGCGAGGTGCTTGTACGTCACCGCCATAAGTTTTTCCCCAAAGCCGGGGTCACGCTGCTTGTACATCATACTAAAGACAGTCTGCAAACAGATTCGAACTCGAGTCATCACGAGATCTGAGCTTCGAATGCGGCAAGGCAACGAGTTCAAGGGGACACTTGGCACGCGGCATTTGAACCCAGGGGCGGATCCAGAACTCCGTTTTTGGGGGGGGCGGAAAATTTGTAAGGATACTATTCTCTTATTCTTTCTTGTGCACCGGCGGGTCCACCCATGTCAAATTGCCTTCCGAGAAGGGGGGAGGGGGGGGGGGGTCGACTTCGTTTGGGGGGGGGGGGCGGTCGCCCCCGTCGTCCCGCCTCAAACGAAGTCGACCCCTCCATCCCCCTTCTCGGAAGGCAATTTGACCGTCGACCCCCCCCCCCCGCCTTGGATCCGCCACTGGTGACTGATATCTGCAGACTCTTGTGTATAATGTATAAGCAGTGTGACCCCGGCTTAAAGGTACCTCTAGTAGCAAAAATTGTGTAATAAATATTAAAATTATTAAAAAAAGGACAACACGGACTTCAATATTTAGTATCAAACCTCGTGAGGCTCAACATGCTAAGGTAAGAAAACAAATATTGCAGCATGATTATTTTTATTTAGGGAAATACTATTATTTATGTACGGAGCTTTTTTTAATTTCATAGGTGTACAGATTGCAATGAAATATATCAAAAGGCGCGCTTGTAGCGCTAGCCGCAACATGTCCAGATGAATATCACAAATTAAATATATAAATAAGCATCGCAAATTTTCTATCTACGTCCCCAGAGCAGCTGTTCACCGTTCTACCACAATACACAAAAATTTGTAAGTATAAGTTGCAGTAACTCGACGTAACAAGACTTTTTCCTGAAATCTTCAGCCTCGCGCCATGCTGTCGATGACTGGGTTGGGAGCGCCTCCCCGCGGAGAAACGCCGCGTCCTTCTCTTTTCGATTACGCCCTCTCCGCACGAATGGGACGGCCGGAGGATGCGCGCTTTCCTCACCGCTAGTATACGCACACATGTCCTCTGTCAATGCGATAGATCATGGATTGCACAGTTGGTGTGGTCTTTTCACATCACGAAAACGAGCAGGCGATATTAGTTTAGTTTAGTTAAGGGCCTGCTTGCCTTCATTTAGTTCCCTGGTTCATTCAACCAATGCACAGTGCGGAAGAGAACGGGAAGGCAGACCCAGTTTGCCGAATGTCAGCTTCCACATTTCGTAATTTATGCGATGCAAACTTGTTCAAAACAAAAGCATAGGGAGTGTGTTGCTTCATTTAAATATGGTTGGCGGCGTCATGCGTATCTTAAAAACGATTTCTGTCACTAAAATGGTGTGGTGAGAAAAAAAAGGGAATTTTGCCTCTCGACGAGGGAGAAATCGAAGTGAGAGTGCGGCAACACTGCCGGAGGAGCGTTCGCGCGCTTCGAAATCTCGGAGGCTATGTTCGGCAAAAGCCGCACCACGTTTTCCGGTGCATCGCACTTGGAGGCCTTTCGACGCCTTCAGTGAACGTAAAAATCGTGCCCACTGTCGTCGGTGCTGTGGAAGAAGTTACGAGACGGAAGAAACATCAAAACCCAAGCGTT
The DNA here is from genome assembly GCA_037355805.1 of Ixodes ricinus. Lineage (NCBI taxonomy): Eukaryota > Metazoa > Arthropoda > Arachnida > Ixodida > Ixodidae > Ixodes > Ixodes ricinus. Next base: position 143,126 of record JAZHYW010021189.1, on the reverse strand, counting down.
TAGGGCTCCAGGCCGGGCCGCCGGGTCACTCTGGACCAGAGGCGAAGTGTGTGCACACGCTTTGAGGACGCCTCCGCGCTTCGCCGCGCCAGACCTCGCCGATCGCGACCGGACCAACCGGACTCCGGCTCCTGCGCAGCCAGGAACGGCGCCGAGGTAGGAGCTGCTCGTTCTACGCTACCATGCAGTGCTCTACAGTGCTCGGAGCTCTCGGTGTCGTTCGTGCTTCCGCCGAAGCCTTTGGGACCCCTTCGGACGTGCAAGTCGTACTTCGCAAGGCTTGGACGGGGGCCGCCCTCACCGAGCAGCTCCGCTACATTCCGCTTACTTATGATAGCAATAAAAGCTCGCGTTTGTTCTCGGGAAAAAATTGCGGGCGAGCATACGGGACCGCTCTCCGCGCCGCCGACGAGGTTGGCCGCCGCCATGTTCTCAGCTGTTCACTCGCTCCCGCAGCGAGCGCCTTCCCATAATCCTCCCCGTTCCAAAATCCGATGCGACCTCCGTTTACATGGCCTGAATGAATGCGCACTCGCCATCTCGATCCACCTCTGTCTAGCGACTTGAATGCGATGCGCTTTCTTCGCGCATTATGCCCCTTACACGAGCGCATTGAATGCGACAACTGCATTCGATGCGACCTAGTCGCATTCATGTAAACGCGGCTTATGTGTACGTGTGGCGCACCTGCTTTGTTTTATTAGTTCAACTACCGTACATCTCAGGACTTCACCTAGCGGCATTGTGAGTACCTCGAAAGATATTTTTTGCGAAAAATGACTTGGTTTTTCTTATTTATTCTGATCGCTTTTGTCTATAGATGCTTGCGCCCGGGAGACATATATTAGTCTTATAGAACTGAGATATACCATTTAAAGAACTCTCCAGAAAAAAAAAAACATGAACATGAATAAAGTAGGTTTTTAGCAGAGCAACTTTTTCGATACCAATTAGAAGTTGGCAATTGGCCAGTGTCGGGGACTATGATTTTGGCGTAAAGCTATGCAAATAAAAACTTAAATTAGCTCTTACAGCGGAGACATCATTTTATTTTGAGGATGTTTTCTGTTGTTACTTAATTTCCTTAGAGTATTGAGCTGCACTCAGTGGTGTGGTCTGATTAACATATTACTATTAACTTATTGCCTTGCGCTTCAAAGCAATTTGAGAATCCAAACAAAAATAGCAGCGATCTATGTCCGGAGCCCTACAATGTGTGGAATGTATAATTTCAAGAGCGATCAATTAAATTTATTTAGAAGTAATAATCAGTCGTTTCGGAGAGTAAAGCAGAGGATATTGTTAATTGTCGCGACTTGACCTGCATGTTGCTCGACTGGGTCGTGCGACGTGACGTCATGATGTCAAGTCATGGTGTCCCGCGATGTCAGATCATGTGGTCACGTGACATCAGGTCATGAGGTGGTGCGACGCCATGGCTCCACGTGACACCACGACTTGACACCGTAACGTAAGGTCACGTAGCGGGTGTAGTGACATGCCCGGCCACGGGGTATATGCGCGGACTCGCGGACATGCAAATTTCTGGCAGTAGGGGCTTCAGTTATACAGCATTCTATATTTTAAAAAGATAAAGAACAAAGACAGACAGCTCTTCTTTTAAATGAGAGGAAACTTTCACCTGAATATGGGCCCGTATTCGTCGGCCCAACGCATGCAGTTGCGGTACAGGTCGACGTGACTCGAGAGTCCCAGGTTTCCCAGTAGCGGAATGCCCCTGGGTCCCGGAGGGGCTTCAGTCCCTGAGTTCCCTTGTCGCGCCGGAGCCAGCGAAGCACCAGCCAGCTTGTCAGAGCAGCGACGGCAATCGCGAACGACGTCGCCAGTTCCGAAGTCTGGGGAATGCAAATCAAAATGTGCATACAGTAACCGACCGCAAATGGCAGACAAATATAGAGCTGAGAATACATGTTAATGGGTGACCTTGTGCCCGCACCTAATACATAAAAGAACTGTACATTGTGCGTCGGCGACGGAAGTCCGACTGACCCAAAGCAGGATGCTCTGTTGCTTTTATGCACTCGGAATGTCGAGGCAGATTCTACACCATAACAAACAATCACAACCGAGAAGAGAAGAACATTGCAGAAGGATAACGATTGTGTAAATGTAAGGAGTGACCCGGCTTGGTATGAACCCTGAACCTTAGCGTGGCAGCCCGTGCAGCTACGAAATTAACACGCACGCGGCAATAGCAAGACTTCTAAGTGTTAGTGTTTCTCAAACTGAGGGTCGTGACGCAAATCGGGGTCGCGACAGATTCAGCAAGAGATCGCGAAGCGTAACGGGAACTTGAAGAAAAGGCGAGCTTGGCTTCTCTGCAATGGCGTCGATAAAAAAAGAAAAAAAAACACCATGTGTAGGTTGCAGCTTTACGTCGAGCCATAACTAAATGTTGCAGTGACCGAAATTCGCCCTTGTTTTGTGGAACTGTTTTTTGACAAACAAGCTCGCTTTAGTCATTAAGAACAGTCAATCCTGCTAGCATGCCTTTTTCTTTCTTTTAGAGTGGCCGCTGTTAGTTCCCCTTTCCGGAGAAAAACAGCGATGTTCGAACGAAAATATCCACGTAATCACGGGAAGCGAGTACTCTCACCATCATCGTCGCCACATGTAACCAGGCGCTCTCTTCTTTCCTCCTCCTTCTTCTCCCTCCTCCCCCCCCCCCCCAATGGGCGTCTGATGCGGGAGAAACGGCTGTAGATGAAATATTTTGCCAATCCAGCAAGGCTGCTAGTCTAGGGTCTTGAACGTGCATTTAACGTGCACAACGCAGTAAAGATATATGGCCGCATGCTGCTACAATGTTCATCTACATTAAAACGTGGCAAGGGTGGCGACTTAAGTCCCTCGATTACCGCTTTGCTAGGTAGCGAACAGCGATTGATGTGCTGACGCGCTCTCCCATTGGTCCGTGCCCGCGTTCCGATTCCGGTTAGAAAGAACCGAGGATTTCGCTCGACCTCACTCTCGAGTAACGGTTTGGTACCTTGGCGTTCGAAAACCTACCCACGTTCAGCGTTATCCGATCTGGATTGTCACCTGCCATGACCCGCTGGAGTAACTCGGAAGATTTTGAACACAGCCATGGTGGGCGAGTTAGGAAGAACATGGCGGACCGCGCGCTAGCTGACGACAAGAGCAAGGAAAAGAGAGCGGGGAGGAGGACTTGTCGCTACCTCGGATAGCGTTCATCTAGGGACGTTAGTGGGGACTGGGCCCAGGATATCTCAATTCTGCACCGTGAGCTTTCGTGCCACGTGATCCGGGCTACGATACGTTAACACACTCGGCCACTGATCCCCCGAACCAGACTAAAGGGCGATCGGCGAAACGAAAGATGTAGCACCTATTTACTCCCAGGAGTGTAACTTGTCTTGAACAAGACGTGATGGCTATAGGGAATTGAAGTTCGGCAGGATTTAGAGGTCGCGCTCTTAAGTTTAGTATCATATTGTTGGCCGAGGCGGAAATAATCTGAAGAAATCAATATTTTTTACCATGCTTAGTGGCCGCTTGATGTTGATACCATCCCGAAGTGAACTTGTAATGGCGGAGGCTATATCTTTTCTAGTGCAGTGGGCGCACGGAGCCTCTACTACACTGTACCCCTGCTGCAGATACGTATGACTACCCAGAGAATGTATAAACAGCTGGTTTATAAAAAGCGGATGGAGAAATCAACAGCTGCTACAACGCACATTGCTCAGCTTTGTACCTGTAAATCTGAGGCATCATATGTCGCGCTATTAAAAAAAGACAGAGAATAATTTCCACGTTGCCAGAGAAGTGTTCCAAATATTCACTAGCTCCGAAGACGCTGGCAGAAATAGGTAATTCGCGAAATAAGACGCTCGTTTGTTTTGGTGAACATTGCACTTCCGAATAAATGCCTGTATAACTTATGGAAATCTCGTTTATGTAATTGAATGTGAGGGACACTGGCTTAAATTCGAATGACAATTTCTCCCATTCTACACAGTTTCTTGATGACATGCAGATAGTGGAACAATTGTTCGATGTGTAAAATATGAAGTTCAACATAAAAAGCACATTTACCTAAGTTAGTTTTACTAAAAAATAAAATAGAGTTTAAACTCAGTACTAATAGAGTGACGAAGTGTCCACCGTCCGGGACCCTTCTAAACAAAATTCAATGATGAGCTAGCAAGAATGCAATGCGAATCCCAAAAGTTGTACTGCGGGGTACGACCGCTCTTTTTAGTGCCAATAATACGATAATCGAGTTAAAGACCGTCCAAGACCCAAAAAGGAAAAAGCCCTCCCAGGCCAACCCTCGTTTCCTCCTCGCCGTTTCTCCCATACCAGGAAGCAAGAAAATAACCCATCTCTTTCAGCTCGCTGTTTAAGATGAGGAAATACTAGTGTAGTGGCAACTAGTAATCCGAAAAGGAATGCAGATGCAGCGCCTTCTTGTTGAGTGCCCTACTGTATAGGCCCAACGACTTCGAATAATACCCTACAATGTCTTACTTCATTTCACTGAAATAGGAGGTGTAACACGAGTTTCGGAACACCTATCATCCTGAATATGAGAAATGTTAACTTACATACTGCTCAAAATGTTTTTAAAAATATCTGTGCACAAAGAACTGCTTACATCAATAGCCAAGCATGGGTCATTGCAACAACAGGCCTATATATCTTGACCGTTGTGAGTTTCCAGAGAGTTCGGCGAAAGTGGATTAGCGGAACCACTAGTTAGAAGTAGATGATTGAGCGTGTTGGTTACTAATTTACGATAAGAAAAGAGGGACACTGAAGACAAACAGACAAGATAAAGTACTGACTTATCGTCGGAGACATATTCTTAGAGGTCGAAGGTGCATTTCATGAAATGCTAGTCTTGTTCTGTTTTGCCGATAATTTTGCAAGAGTATACATAACGCAATTATTTAATCATATTCATAGAAGGGCTATAATAGTCTCAAACGACGAGATGACTGTTGTCGCTCAGGCGTTACCCTACTCTAATAAATTTTGAATAAATAACAGCCTGAGGTTCTTGGCCTCAGTTTATGCACTAACTCGAATCTGAAATGACTGAGGACATCCTCATTTAATAATTCCCTTCCTCCATAACGCCCGGCTGTTTATAGATCATTTATGATTGCGTTGAATAATAAATGTAAAAAACACTAGAAAGGTAATCCTACTGTTGCCTGGCCTCGACATGTCAAGCGACGAGAGTCGACGCAAATCGTTGAAATATCCCCAAACAAGGTAGTCAATTCGATTTTTGTTTTGTGAATGTCGATAGTTTTAATACTTAAAATAAGGTGCCATGTATGGAATACTCTTCATGACTGTTCTATGATCCCGCTTGCCCTTCAGAACACACAACCCAAGAAAATGCTACCTCTCTTCTGCATCTGAGAGGATATTTATCATTGTTTCCGCTTTGCAAACAACTGTATAGATACACACGCCGGGGAACAACATTATTACGACGGTTTGATTGGTTTCTACGGAAATGAAGCACTCGGAGTGGGCCGATACCAAGTCTACGATTGCAGACGCGCTACGAAATCTTCCGAGCCTAAACAGAAATATCTGTCTCTCTAGACGTGGGACACCCAGGCGACCAGTTCCAAGGGTTTGATCCAGGTGAGGTGTTTTTCTTTCTCTATAGACGATCGCAGCCTCGGTTGCCACACAAAATATATTGCTTAGCGTTTTTACAATTTTAAGTATTAAATAACTTTATTATTACAATATTTACACATCTCCGCGTACAAGGACGAGGCTCGCCAACGCAGGAACGAGCGGTCATGCAACACATCGATGGATCACAGAATTTAGATGTTAAATCTTAGTAGATAAGTTCGTAGTTTTTGTCTCAACCACTCTTTTGGGAGGTTATATGTAGCGTTGGAAATACCAAAGCATCTCGCATGCATGCAATCAAAATATGCCCTCGAGCGCTCCGACATTATGACAATAACAACCGAATCCGGCAAGTGTGACCTCGACGAGTCTTTTCCGACCTCCGGCGCAATCCCCAATCCTAACCCTTGATTGGGGTTGGAAAAAAACAAGAGGGGCCGCTACAAGGTACCCTACGCCCGCCCAGACGACTAGCCGTGGCGTGACAGCCAGTAAGGTGGCAACGTCTGGTTTTCAAGGACGACCATGCGGATGCCAAGACAAGCGCAGCATCATAACCCTTCATAATTTGTAAGCTCGAGCCAGCCATCTTGGTCGCATCGCTAAATGTTCGAGGTTTCAACGCGCGTAAGAAACGGTACCAAGTACAGCGCCTGTTGCGAAGCGAGAAAACATATTTCTTAAGGATGCAGGTCATCCAGATGGCTGAGGAGGAGCAGGTTTCAAGCACGCTACAACCCTTTTTGCATTCGTATGAAGCGTGCGTGCAACCCGCTGTGGAGTTTTCCGCGGATTGTTTTTTTGTTTTCTAAAGAAGTCCTGGCCCCTATTTGAGTTGGCGGTCACTACCGACACAGAACGGCGTTTTAGTTTGTGTGGTTCTTTGCTCGCTGCAGTTCACTGGCGGCTCATATGTGTATATGCCCCCAGTACGGTGAAAGTTCGTGTGTCCTTTCTTTCTGGCTTGCGTAGTTTTGTAGATTCCGACAGAAGAATCGCTCGGCACGGCGACTTTAACTGCGTTGTGCGAGCGATTGATAGAACATCACTTATGCAACTCGCCGATAGTATCGTTGGGGTTTTAAGCAATTTGCTCCATGACTCTGATTTAATAGACGGTGAAACTGAGCGGAATGAATCCTCAGAGATTCGTTTTACACATTCCCAGGCGTCATCACACGCGCGGTTAATTAGAGTGTGTTTCGGCTTCTGTCGCAGACAGATAACAAAGTATCGAGTAATTTCGTTTTTATTTTTCTTTGTTGACTATTGCTTGGTTTCGACAATGATTGGCGAGAGAGCACCGCAAAAGGCACGGTTTGATTGGAAATTTAGGAAGCTTAACGCCAAGCTTCTGAAGGACGAGTTGTTTCTTGGGGGGGGGGGGTAGCATATTTTGAATTCTATTTTCATGGTGTAAGAAGGGAAATATTTGAGACGTGGGAAATCGTCAAGGAGGAAGTTAAAATGCTTGCGACTGAAAGGTCGGCCCTTTTGGCATATAAGGCCCGCTCGGCTGGACGCGGTTTAAACGCCGATTGGGCGGCGTCGTCGAGAGCGGAGTGTGAAACTCCTGGCGTAGTTATCAAGAACTTAGAAAGCGTTAAGCAACGGCTCGAGCAGTTGCATCTCGAGCGTTAACCCGGTGCAATTGTTCGTGCTCGTTCAGAAAAGCACCTGATTGGAGAGCAGTCAACTAAACGAGCTTTGGACGACGTGATGCGATAGGCGCTGCAAGGCGAAATAGTTTAAATTGAGCAAAATGGCGTCAACAGCACGGACCCGAGTATTATTGAGCGAGCGTTTCTTGCGCTAATAGCCCGCTTTTTCAATTCCAAGTTGGGAGGAAGAAGGAGTTGGGAATTTTCTCGAGTCCCTACCGCAGCTCGCGGAAGAGGACCAGGAAATCCTCTCGCAGTGAATCACATTGCGGGAGGTGGGAAGTGCTATTGATAATTTGCCGAACTCAGAAACGCCGGGACCTGATGGTGTATGCGCCGAGTTTTATAAAACGTTTAAGAGCATAGTCTACAGTTTGTTATTAGAAGCTTTTTGCAGAGCGTATTTACGGAAAGCAGTGCCGCCGTCTTTCGTGCGAACCTACACCATTTCTAAAACTGATGACGTCGAGAAACTGCCTAACGTCACTGGTTTCCGCCAAGTCACTCTGTGTAATGTTGATTACAAGATTTTTACCAAAACCCTCACCTGCTGGCTTCAAAGTGTTGCGTGTAAACTGATCGGGGATTCCGAAACTTACGGGATTCAAGGTACATCAATTACAACAGATACTGACGTGGCCCGCAGTGCCTTGAAGCGTGCGATGGTGGCACGGGCCAAGTTGCCATGCTGCAAATAAATTTAGAAAAGGACATTGTCTGCGTTAAACACGACGTTATTTTCGGGGTCATTCCATGTTAAACGTCCCAGACGTTGCGCTCCACCCCTTTCGATTTCTAAAAAAAATTCGTGGCCTTTTGCCGCAATGTCCGTAGCCACGCCCTTAAATATTTTCGGCGAAAACATTTTTTTGGTGACGTGAGCGCGGTTTTAACTTTTAAAAACAGCGTTAAACTAGGCATGACTCAAACATTTATAAAAATCAGCTTTTTCGTGAAACACCCAACAATATCTTTTTCTTAAATTTGCACGGCTTTCGACTTACAATGTGGTTGGGCTTGTAAAGTTTTGTTTAATTAAAATAGATGTTTTTGAACTAAAACATTGTGAAAATATTAACATGTTTTTTTTTATCAAAAAATATCTAATTGCTTCAGGGACTTAATAGAACTTTTTACCGGCTTCCCTGCAGGTATATAATCTATAAAAAGAATTTAGAAACGCTCAATTAAATATCTCGCAATAAACAAACAACCTGAAGTTGCAAAAAAGTGCGTTTTGACGCATAAACAGCTGTTTATTTCACCCTGAACTGGTGCAAGTAAAAATACAAAATATGGTGGGTTTGGAAGAAAAATTCATGATCTTTTGATTCTGAAAGTTTAATCAAAGTAATTTTTGTTTAAAGCGAGAAACCAATTTTTGAAGCTTAACTCTCGCACCACCATCCTGCGTCGCTTCTCGCCTCTTCGCCGCAGAGCACGCCACCTGCGACGATAGCTGACACGATTAGGTCCCAAGAAAGAGCGGAGTTTTCTGCCGCTTCCCCTTGTCCGTCTTTCCGGCTGCAAGGGAAGAAACGGCGGGTATCGTGTAATAATCGGAGTTGCCGCCAGCGCGTGGCAATAGCAGGCGCGTTGCGTTCTTTGTACCCGAGGGTGGCTCGAAACGCGATGCCTAATACGGGCGGCATCAGCTGACGTGGACTTCTCCTAAAAGGGTAACGCGATAATATCGCCGCGAAATCTAGCTGTCACGCATACTGCGGTGAAAAGCGGAATTATTCAGTGACGCAAGAATTCGCCGTTTCAAAGCCGATTTAAACACAAACGAGGCGTGAGCCTCCAACTGCGCGCATTCGTTAACACCACATCGCCTCGTCGTATGAGATTGCCCGTTTACGGGGGTTTTGTGTTGCTGTCTACATCTGTCCTGACGTCGAAAATAGAGAGTGATTACGACGTGTACGTGAGAAACAGCTAGCTTACTAGTGGATGCTCTTACCTGGCAGCGCTAAGCATTTGGTGATATCAAGACAGTGGAAGACCACAGGAGGACAAGCCGCGCAAAACGGTCTAAATAGGAAAAGCCATAAAGCAACAAGAGTAGAAAAAAGCCTGTTCCCACCCAGATGTGTCCGACAACTCGAGGTCCTGCTGTCTGCCTGCGTGCGCACACCGTGACACCGTCGCACGCTTTGCCGGGCTCGACGGTGGCGTGCTATGCAAAGAAGAGACGCAAGGAACGACGCCAGGTTGCGGCGCGAAAGCTCAACTTCAAAATGTTTTTTTGTCCTCTTTAGAACAAAATTATTTTAATTAAACTTTCAAGAACAAAATGAAATAAACTCTTTTGTAGAAGTCACCATGTTACGTATTTTTCGTTTGAGCCACCTCAAGGCAGAATTAACGGCTCTTTAAACGACCAAACGCAATTTTGCAGAAATGTTTTTTTTTTGCAAGATATTTATTTGCACTGCTTGAAAACTATTTTTTTGTGTACAGCATACCTACCGGGCTGACAATAAGAGTATTTACAGTCGCATGCAGCAAAGCCATAGTTTGTAACAAAATTAAAATATGCTAAAATGATCATATATACCTTCTTTTTTAAAACTGCTTTGAGCATACCAAATTCCGTGACCATGATCCTTATTATATAGCAATCCAAATACCGTATGGTTTTTAGGCAAAAATATTCCAGTGTTCCGTAAAAAATCTTACTTTTTATCAATTATTGAATGACTCCCTAGTTCCACCCCCTTTTACTAGTTCAAACCGCCATCACCCTATGAAATTTGTTTTTCGTCAAAAAAATATGTTTGAGAGGCACCACAAACGTTACGGTGAAGAGCCATCAATTTTATTTTAGGAATTGGAGGTGGGCGTGGGTCCTTTGGCATGGCATGGAGAAGCCCTGGTCACTTGATGCCGCCCGTCGTTTAGGCATCGCGTTTCGAGCCGCCCTCGGGTACAAAGGGCACAACGGGCCTGCTATTGCTACGCGCTGGCGGCACCTCCGATTATTACACGATACCTGCCGTTTCTTCCCTTGCAGCCGGAAAGACGGACAATGGGAAGCGGCACAAAACTCCGTTCTTTCTTTGGACCTAATCGTGTCCGCTATCGTCGCAGGTGGTGTGCTGTACGGTGAAGAGGCGTTAAGAAGCGACGCAGGATTGTGGTGCGAGAGTTCAACTTCAAAAATTGTTTTCTCGCTTTAAACAAAAATTACTTTGATTAAACTTTCAGAATCAAAAGAATATTGATTGTTCTTCCAAACCCACCATATTTTGTATTTTTACTTGGACCACCTCAGGGTGAAATAAACGGCTGTTTATGCGTCGAAACGCACTTTTTTGCAACTTCAGGATTTTTGTTTACTACGAAATATTTAATTGAGCGGTTTTAAACCTTTTTTTATAGATTATATACCTGCAGGGCAGCCGGTAAAAAGTTCTATTAAGTCCTGGGAGTAAGTTGATATTTTTGATAAACTAACAAAAATGTTAAAATTATAAAAAAAATTCGCTTTTTTTAAATATAGTTAGATTAAACAAAACTTTACAATCCCCAACCACATTGTAAATCGAAAGCCGTGCAATTTTAAGAAAAAAATATTGTTGGGTGTTTTACTGAAAAGCTGATTTTTCATCAATTTTTGTGTGATGCCTTGTTTCTCGCTGTTTTTAAAAGTTAAAACCGCGCTCACGTCATCAAAACATTTTTTTTTCGCCAAAAAATATTTTAGGGCATGGCGACGGACGTTGCCGCAAAAGGCAATGGACATTTTTTTAGAAATCGGAAGGGGTCGAGCGCAACGTCTGGGTCGTTTGACATGGAATGACCCTTCGATGTCTCAAAGCGGGTGAACGTGGGCGATGTCATTTTAGACGGTGCCAAAATGGCCTATCAAGGTTGCACCACGAGGCTCATTGTCAATAGGGAGTTTAGAGATTCAATCCATGTTCTGATGTCCGGGAGACGGGGATGTCCTATGTCGTCATCATTGTTAAATTTATATTGAAAGCTTTTTTAAGCATCCTGAATATTAAGGAATGTTGGAGATTTGTTCTGAAAAATGAAGATATTAAACGTATTAGTTACGCTGATGATGTGGCACTTTTTCTGCTGATAAGCGAAGCGTCAGCGCTGCGGTTATTGTTGGTTTTGTAAGGCGACATGTGCTGCCATAATCTAGAGCAAGTGCCGTGGGCTTTGGCACAGCGCCTGGCCACAACACTTTCACTGTTTGAAGGCGTGTGCTGGGATTGCGTGAATTGCACACACCTCGGCGTGCCACCCGACTGTTATCGAGAAAACAAACCTATAGGGGGTATTCACTGGCCGCCATATTTGAGGTCACTCTTAGAGCGCATGCTCACAACGAGCTCATATTGATAGGCTGTCAAGACCGGCAATCTTGATGGTGCGGGGTGCACGTTGCAAAATAACTGTGGAAGCTAGCCATCAGCACGTGCTCAGCATTAGCGCACACGGGTATGGCCGCCAGTGAATACACCCTATATTTGTCGGGTATCGCCACCGACCACGACAGACGCGCTTCTTGCTGGAAGAGGCGAGACCGGTCTATTTTTGTCAGAGCGACGGTTTGCAACGTTTTCCTCGTTTCGAAACTGCGGTATGTTTTACAAGTGATACGCAGTGCCGGCATAAACGTGCAGAAGTTTCATTGAGTGTTTGCTACTTTTACCTGGAGATCAAGTATAGACTCGATGAGGCGCGATAACCTGTTCCATCGTGTACGTAACGGTGGGCTGGGGCTATCACATTTGTTTGTGAGTCAGCTGGTCACACGCTTCATGTTTCTGGGCAATCAAGCGCATCTCGTTTGTTCAAGCAAAACTGCCACCTCATTGACCGTCTTTTCTTGTTTCGTCTTGTGGCGATCAGACAGGATGTCTCTGAGTTTCAAAAGGAAGTTGTAAACGCACTACATTTTTTTTGTCTGCTCGTTTTTCTTCAGAATATTTGTCTGGGTTGAGTCTAAAAAAACTTTCCCACCATTTATTGATTATAGTCGGATGCAACCTGAGAACAATCTTTTAGCTCCACCCACAAGCGCATTGCGCCCATCTGAAGTGCCTCCGCCGTCGAGAAAGTAGTTCGCTAGCAACGTTGCTTTTTCTTCCTCCAGTAAACGTGTCTTAAACTACTACAATATTTATTTAATTCATTCAGGACGTTTAAATAAGTTAGAATACGTTTTTGTCAACGAAATAGCTGTTTAGTAAAGAAAGAAAGTCATGTCCAATGTACCGTCTTCCCAATTCATTTTCTGTCCAAGATACTGTCTAACATACCGTCTTCCAGCGCCTTCGATTGAGGGAAAGCGGCGAAAACGAAACCAACCTTTCTCTCGCTAAAATTATAAATAATGAAGCACTTATAGTTCCTGCAAATAATAAATATTTAGTGATTTACTTAGTTTTGTGGGCTTTGCGCACGAAATGTGTGCCTTTATTTTGTTGGATGAATAGAAAGCAAGAATAATTATACTTTTTGGGTTTTGACAAATCGGCACCCTCCCAAGTCATCGACACCACCACCGCGCCCCGCTCTCTTTTGCCGTGTTCCAAAATTTACTCGATCCTACTCCAGGGTAAGGGTTTTGTACCTTGGCGTTCTAAAACCTACCCGCGTCCAGCGTTTTTCCATCTGTGTTGTCATGTGACATGACCCGCCGGAGTAACTCGGATCCATTTGGGTTAGATTTGGAACACAGCCATCGTCTTCCGTCAAGGATCCCACTGAGGTGACTCTCAGCAGTGCTAAGCCTCGCGCCCGCTTCGAGATTTTCGTTGGCGATAGCGTCGCTGGATTCTCACGTTGTCGCGCAAAAACTGCTGCAAACGCAAGCCGATACCATTAAGATTTCGTGGCGTAACCTCGGGCACGTAAAACACGGTGCAAAAAAGCAGAATAATTGTCACGAGAAACTAGCGTCGCGTTGCTAAGGCCAGCAGCCATGTTGAGCTTTCTTTTTTTCAAAAGGATCGCGATTGGTCCACGGAATCGTGACGTCATGAAAACGATTGGCTGGCGTTTCTCGGCGTAGGAATACATTTTCCTCTGAGAGGCATTTCCGGTTTTTTCTTAGCTTGCAACCGACTATAGTATATTCCGAACGCCGCCGAACACCAGTGTTGTTTTTCAAGGTAGTAAAGATGTGCTAAAGCGCGTCAAGCGCATGTGTATTCTCCCTCCGAAAGACATTCTTTTTCAAACTAAATACCAATACGTATCGTGTCAAGGTATGGCTTAAAAAAGAGGTGTAGTTGTGCCATGGTCCACTGACCGCCTTTTATGTAAAATATAGGAAACCATCGAACCTGTGTTTATATTGCCACGCGCATCGCCGAGTGGGCGCGTGCGTGGCCGATTGGCTACAGCGCTTGACTTTAGAGCGAAAGGTCTAGGCTCAATTACAGTCAGTGGATTGTTCTTTTATTTATTCTATACACTTGGCGTTCTCGTAAGTTCGAGAACATTATCATCTGATCAGGTTCCGAGATGTTCTACGCGCCAAAAGTTCTACGCCGAATGTTCCAGAAGCCCACGTGTGTACATAAGGGGATCCGCGTGGCGAGCCGGAGTCAGTCTCTCCCCAGTGTTCGGTCCTGCTTTTTCGCCGCCATCGACGCTTGCGATGCTAGCCTTTTCCTTTTTTTTTTGTTTTTGGGCGCAAGTTCACCCCATTAATCGTTTAGTTTGCTTGAGTTTTCGTCGCCTCATCAATTGTCATTCCTGACAAAATTTTACTGGTACGCTGTGTTTATTTTGGGACGTGCTCCAGCGCACGTAGAAAAAGCAATTGATAATTTGTCCTTCGGGCATTCGGTTTTTGAACGTCACCAGCGATGACTGCGTCCCATATGCTATGTGTTTTCTTTTGGGACTTTGTAGCATAAGACTTTGTAGCATAAGGCATAAGGCTGCTTGGCAGTTGTTGAAAATTATCGGCTATAGAAGAAGATGAAGTGGAGGAGATCGACGACGAAAAAGAAGGGACGATGACAGCTACGGCGCCCCTTCAGCAAACGGAACTATCATGTAAATACTGTATATAAATCCTTTCTTGTTCAAACTAACTTGACGCAGTTGTTCCCCTAATGTAACGCAAAATCATGGTGCCGAAACCCGGGAATAGCTGAGCCAAGGTCAAACAAGAAAAGACTTCGAACATCCATCGTGAGGCCTGACGATCGTCTAAGGTATTTACCGCAACGGAAATGGATCCCCTAACGCCAGCAGCCATCGATCAACTCAAAAGAAGAAGAGCAGTGGTTCGGTCATCGGCTACCAGAATTATAACCGAAACCGTCGCTCTTCTATCCATGGAACCAAAGCCCATCGGTGAGCTGGAAGAAAAACTGAACATCTTAACAATCAAAGAAGCTGCACTGAAGGAAATTAACGACCATATTGAGAGAGCCATCACTGACAACACGCTCGAACAGGAGATGGAAACCGCTGAAGGCTACACCGAAAGAATTAGCGCAACGAAAACCAAGATCCTTCAGAGTCTCAGAGAGCAAGAGCGAATGATCAACAGAACGTCGGAGACCTCAACACAAGTTGGTAGATCAGAACAACAGCTCTATGCAAGTCAGACACACGCAACAGTGAAGCTTCCGAAATTAGAAATCGCCAAATTTTCCGGAGATATTCGGTCGTGGCAGGGCTTCTGGGACCAGTTTGACGCTACGATCCACAAAAATGCGTCTCTCTCGGCAATTGACAAGTTTAAATACTTGAAGAGCTACCTTACGAGCAAAGCTGCTGCGGCAATTGACGGTTTTCAACTAACATCTGAGAATTACGCAGTTGCTCTGGACATTCTGAAAGCAAGATTCGGGAAAAAAGAACTCATCATAGAAGAACACCTGGCACGGTTGCTGGCAGTAAGAACAATAAGCAACTCTCAGGACGTCGAGAAGCTCAGGTTATTATACGACGAAGTTGAGTCTGGAGTTCGTAGTCTTGAGGCACTTGGTGTATGTTCAACCACATACGGAACAATCCTCCTAACGGTTCTGCGAAAAGCCGTGCCATCAGATCTTGAACTGGAATATCATCGAAAAACATCAGCAGCATCAACAAACGAAGGCAACGAGCTAAAACGATTCTTGGACTTCCTGAAAACGGAAATTGAAAGCCGAGAACGGACTCAGCATAGAAATCAAAGAAAACCAACTTCCAATTCGGATAGAGCTACTCCTGGAGGAAGAGACCGACAAACACAATACCCGCCTTCGGCAGCTATGTTTGCAACAGGAACTCAGAAAGAAGAGGAACAATGCTTGTTCTGTGGATCCTATGACCACCTAGCTGCCAACTGTTCTACACCAATGCCATTGGAAGAGAAAAAGAAATGCTGAAAAGGAACAATCGATGCTTTCGATGCACGAAGCAAAACCACCGTGCAAAGGATTGCAGAAGCGCAAGGTGGCTAAAGTGTGCACAATGTTCTAAAAGGCATGCCACGGCAATGTGCGATCCAAGCTACAATGCGCTAGGAAACAGAGGTCCGCACAAAATTTCCGGTACAAGTAAGGAGGAAGCCCCTAACGAAACAGTGCTGCAGTCCTCTCTAAAGGCAACGAATAGCAAAAACAGAGGGCCATGCCAAGTCCTTCTACAAACGGCAAAAGCATGGGCAGAAGGCGAACAAAACCGTGTGCTTGTCCGGCTTCTCATTGATGGCGGAAGCCAACGCACCTTTGTGAGACGAGACATCTCAGAGAAACTTCACCTTAACGTTTTGGGAGAAGAGGACCTAACGATCTTCACCTTTGGAGAAGGCGCTGCAACAGCCTCAAGGAAGTGTCGAAGAGTAGAGCTATGGCTGCGCAACCAATACAACCGCAAGGACGTACGAATTGAAGCCCTAGAAGTCCCACAGATCTGTGCTGACATCATTCACACACCACCAGACGTCACGCGGGACATCCCAGAAGACATGCTGCTTGCTGATACGTCTCTCAACATGAACGAATGTGAAAACGGAATCAGCCTACTAATCGGAGCCGACCACTACTGGGACGTGGTAAGTGGAAGCGTGACACGCCTGAAAACAGGATTGATGGCCGTCGACACCATCCTCGGTTGGACTCTACAAGGGCCCATGTCCTCAAGATCATCTACTGCTATCTACTCATCGATTACTGGAGTGATGAAGGTTTCGACAGCTGACCCAACTGAGATATCAACACAACTGCGATCGTTCTGGGAACTGGAGCATATCGGAATTAAGGGACAAGAAACGTCAACCAAAGAAATTGCTCCATTTGAAGACTTTAAAAAGAGCGTAAAATATGAAGACGGACGATACCAAGTTTTCCTCCCATGGAATGATAAAGTTGAGATGCTCAAAGACAACAAAGAGAACGCAGAACGAAGACTCCGATCACTGACTGGACGCCTCATGAAAAACAAAGCGCTCATGAGAGACTACGACACAGCAATACGGGAATATTTTGGCAATGGGTTTGCAGAAAAGGTTAAAAGTAATGAAAAAAGCGGAAATCCTGTATATTACATGCCACACCAAGCGGTTGTGCGACAGGAACGGCTGACAACAAAATTGCGGGTGGTATTCGACGCGTCCTCCAGCACTGCAGGGGAACTTTCACTGAACGACACCTTATCCAGTGGAACGAACTTAAATCCTGAATTAATAGACCTGCTGATCGAGTTTCGTACTCACAATGTCGTCGTAATAGCAGACATCGAGAAGGCATTTTTACAGGTGGTGTTGGCGGAGCAAGACAGAGATGCCTTACGTTTTTTATGGTACGAAACTACTCCACAGCAAGGACATCAGCTTCCGCCTATAACAACATGGAGAATGACCAGAGTTCCATTTGGGGCAACATCAAGTCCGTTTCTCCTGGCAGCAACGTTGAGACACCATTTCGACTTAATGACCGAAGAATTTCCCGATACCTCGAATACTCTAAAACAGCACATGTATGTTGACGACCTGGTAACTGGCGCCGATGATTTGGAAGGAGCCCAGGTACTGTGCAGAGAAGCAACAAAGATTCTAGAAAAGGCGGGAATGCATCTTAGAAAGTGGAAATCCAATGAACCAAGGTTGTTATCGGAATTAAAGGAAGAAGTATCCGGCCAAGTGCCACTACCCGGACAAATTGGCCGAACAAAGGTTCTAGGCGTTGGATGGGAAGCACAAGCAGACATCATCAATTTTGACATAGAACCTCTAATTGACTTTCTGTGCTCACGTGAAGACAGCAAACGCTTCGTACTTCAAGCAACAGCTCGCATATTTGACCCTATGGGTTTTCTGGCTCCCACCGTGACAACCATAAAAATGTTATTTCAACGACTTTGGGAGCGAGGTGTTGAGTGGGATGACGTGTTACCTTCAGACTTATACGAAGAATGGGATAAGTGGTGTACAGACCTCACTGCCTTGAAGGACGTCGCTGTTCCAAGACTCATCGTTCGCGACTTCAACAAAGACAAAACCGAAAAGGCATTGCACGTGTTTTGCGATGCTAGCACAAAAGCGTACGGAGCTGTAGCGTATGTGGCATCGAAAGAGGAAGAGGGAAGAAGGTGTGTGACCATTGTAATGGCGAAATCTAGAGTGGCACCCCTCAAGCGGTTGACCCTTCCGCGACTTGAGCTTATGGGAGCATTAATTGGCGCTCGTTTGGCACATTCTCTAACAAAGAAGTTGAAGATAGAAGGACTCCCAGTGTACCTGTGGACTGACTCCATGATCGTCTTTTATTGGATTCGTAGTTCTGCAAACCGGTGGAAGCAGTTTATTGCAAATCGTGTCTCAGAGATCCAATGTCTGACGGAACCAATCAACTGGAGACATTGTCCTGGTTCAGAAAACCCAGCAGACCTTTTAACACGTGGACTTATGCCAAGTGCTCTGGTTGAGAACAACACATGGTGGAATGGACCCATCTGGCTTCAGTGCTCGGAACCATCCTGGCCAAGTCAAGTTGAGGTAAGACCAGAATGCGAAGAATACAAGGCTGAAGAAAAGAAAGACACCGTTGTTCAACTCACCATACCCGACGAATTTCATCTGATGAACTTGGAGAACTACAGTTCATTTAATAAGTTGATTCGCGTGACGGCCTGGATAAAACGCTTCGCAAACAACATAAAACAGCAAGGACAACGAAGGGGAGCGCTAACAAGTGATGAAATCATAGACGCAGAAAAATACTGGATAGCGACTTCACAAATGCAAGCTTTCCCGAAGGAAATCGTACTCCTAAAAGATCAGCAGCCAGTTGACAAAAATTCAAAAATCAAGTCGTTCAACCCAATTATTGACAGTGATAATATCGTGAGAGTTGGTGGTCGTTTACAATTCAGTAACAACGAGGAAAGCGTAAAACACCCAATAATTCTACCTGCAAACCACCGGTTCACTACCCTTCTTATTGAGGAAGAACATCGTCGACTGCTGCACGCCGGAGTTCAAGACACTTTGACGCAGCTACGGGAAACTTACTGGATTATAAAGGCAAGACAAGTCATACAGAAAGTAATACGTCGCTGTTTAACTTGCCAAAGACAATGCTGCACACCTGCCTCTGAGCCCGTAGCTCCACTACCAGCCGACAGAGTTTCAAGATGCGAACCTTTCGAAACAACTGGAGTGGATTTCGCGGGACCTTTGATATGTCGACATCAATACGGGAGTAGCAAGGTCTACATCGCACTTTTCACTTGTGCCGTAACACGTGCAGTGCACCTCGAACTTGTGAGTGACCTATCGACAACAGCCTTTTTGCTGGCATTCAAACGCTTCGTTGCACGCCGAGGCATCGCAAAAACGATTTATTCAGATAACGCCTCAACGTTCAAACGAGCCGCTAAAGACATCAAACAAATGTTTGAAGCAATACAAGGAGAGGAAGCGCAGACCTACTTTGCAAATCACAGGATTAGGTGGAAAACAATTGTAGAAAGAGCCGCATGGTGGGGCGGATTTTGGGAGAGACTAGTGAGGTCGGTCAAAGTCTCGCTACGCAAGGTTCTGGGCCGTAGTAGTTTGAATTTCGAAGAACTGGCCACGGTCCTCACAGAAGTAGAAGCTGTAGTCAACTCCCGTCCAGTGACGTTCATTTACAACAACCCCAAAGAACCAGAGGCTCTATCTCCAGCACACTTTTATTGGGACGTAAACTGACCACCCTTCCCCCACATCACTTACCAGCAAAAGATGAAGCAAGTTCTGGACACTTAGCGCGACGTTGGAAGTATCGATGCACTATTATAGAGCAATTCTGGAGAAGATGGAGATCTGAATATTTGCTAGAACTGAGGTCAGCTCACATCACCAAAGCCAACAGTTCAAGTGGTTTACAAACCGATGACATTGTCCTTCTCAAAGATGACCGACTCCCAAGGCAGATGTGGAAAATCTGCAGAGTTAAAGATACTTTCCCAGGAAAGGACGGCAAGGTTCGAGCCTGCAGGATTGTGCTGCCCAGTGGGGGAGAGCTCCGCCGTCCGATACAGTTATTATACCCGCTGGAATTGCAAGAATGAGCATCTGCTCATTTGGGGGAGTTTGTTGAAAATTATCGGCTATAGAAGAAGATGAAGTGGAGGAGATCGACGACGAAAAAGAAGGGACGATGACAGCTACGGCGCCCCTTCAGCAAACGGAACTATCATGTAAATACTGTATATAAATCCTTTCTTGTTCAAACTAACTTGACGCAGTTGTTCCCCTAATGTAACGCAAAAGCAGTCGGGCACTCCGACGTCAATGCGAAAGAAGTGCGTTTTTATTTTTTCAGTCTCATCACGCAGAGTTGAAACTGTTTTTATGCCACCTGTGAGTCCAAGCCCGAAGTGGCTCGGCATTTGTGAAGTTCTTTCTGAAATCTGCGCGTTTCAACATGCCCTGCAAAATCCTGCAGTGCTTTTAATGGAATGTGATTTGCGCAACACGTACACTGTCGTGATTGAGGGTTCCGACGAAGGCTCCCAGCCCGGCGACGCTACCTTGCGCAGGGTAGGAGACAGGACAGAGGAGCCGGGAGGCGACGAGCTCAGCAAAACAGAATACTCTATATTTACATTAAAATTGGGTTGTGGTGATATTTATACAGCGTGTAGTTGGTCAGCCATTTGAAGTTGCGACGAGTCGCTCCCTGTAGATGAGCAATTTAGCCAGTGCAGTACAACCGCTAGCCTGGGGTCTTTAACGTGTGCCACGCAGTATGGTGATACACGACCGCACGCCGGTACGATGCTCATCCAGATCGACACGGGCAGGAGTGGGAATTGAACCCTATTTACATTAATTACAACATCGTTTCACTGTTCGTACAACCACAACTTCACGGGTGTCCTTCCTTTATATATCCGCCTCGCCGTCACGCGGTCCACTGGCTTGTCCAATCGCAGGGGCCTACGTGGGCCTCGGCAGCCAATGGGGAGAAGTTCGTGTGCCAGCGGCCAGCCAATGCCGAAGAAGTTCGTGTGCCAACGGCCAGCCAATGCCGAAGAAGTTCGTGGCGGGTCTCTCCGCGTGGTGGCTCGCTCGCTGAAGAGTCACCCGCACGCACACGCAGACACGGACACCCAGCTTGTACAAAGGTTGCCTCGAGAGCCCAGTTCTTCAAAGCTCTCGCACGAGCCGCCGGTCGGTGCGAGAGCGTGCTTTGGTCGACGTGAGCCAGGGGCACGCGCCGCTCTCGTAATCGTGGTACGGGTGTGTCGTAGCCTTTCCACCACACACACACACACACACACACACACACACACACACACACACACACACACACACACACACACACACACACACACACACACACACACACACACACATATATATAAATATATATATATTCCGCCCGCAGATTAAAACGGATTTTCGTATTAAAATAGGCTTTGCGCGTCAGTGCTGAAGATGTATAATATTTGTCAGCAGATTTCGCAAACATTTGTTTTTATTCCCCACTCTCGTAAATCAACACAAAAGCACCTATAGCAATTTCAATAGGGTGTGTGTTTAGGGTCTTCGTTTCCGCGCTTTATTATTTATTTTGTATTTTTAAATCGGGGAGAAAAAATAGGCGATATTCTTACACCTAACAATCTGGGAGAAATCGGGCTTTTCAAGGCGTCATTTAGGACTTCGGGTCTTGACGGGATATATTTAAAAGGAAATGAGTCATTTCAAATAAAATTCACTACAGCGCGTCGGTTTCAGTGCGCGATTCTTTTCTTTACACAAAGAAAATTAGACAATATACAGATAATACGCTGAAACATAGCGTTCGAGCTCACGATATATTTCTTGCTTTTCGCATTGTTGTGTCTACTTCGAGAAGATGTCTATGTGGATGTGTAAAGGCCCGGCTTCGGCCTCACTTTTAAGCATTTCACCCCAACCTTACTCCCCAGGCTTCATTTCCCCCACAAATGACTTCAAGTCAAGGTGGCGGAAGAGCAATTAAAATACGATAGCAAAAGAAAACAAAAAGACTGAATTTCCTCTTGAAGTAGCGCAGGTTCTTGTATAACTTAACGCATTGTCGGCGCGATATTTATTAGCTAGGGTATCGTGCGATAGCGTCATGCCAACAAATCACTGGGTCAGTACTTAGGTCTCATGGACTTGCTTCCAGGTACCATTTAACCTCGTTTGAAAGCGAATATGTGTCAGCAGTACGCAAATCAGAAGATATCTGTGATCTTCAAACTAGCGACTCCGAGAGAGACCAGACTGGTTTTTAGGACCGGATGCGCTACAACGGAGCTGGTCCTAAGAGATCGCAAGTGCGGTTTAAACCGTACCATGGACTTTGCGCCTTTTAAAAATCAAACGAGCTGTGCACATTGCTAAGCAAAAACCACCTGCGGCAAGCGCATTTTAGATATTAATTTTAAGTGCTTCAAGTTGTAGAACACAGCTGCTTAGTGGCGCGTCTGTTGAGTTCCCAACATATAGAACGACCTCTAAATAAGAATAAAACAAACGAACAATTGAGACACCTGAGCACTTTTAGTACGGAACGTTTATTATCTGCGCTTAGATATATGGGTTAATGGGAAACTGCGATCAAAGTAATACATGTGTTGTTGAAGCCGGCCGGTAACGCAGTGGAAGGTGCGGTGTCACGCGTCAACGAACGTCTTGTGATTTATAATATACTAAACGCTACGCTGTCACGCACACAGGCCACATTTCAACAACACATGTATTACTTTGATCGCAGTTTCCCATTAACCCATATATCTAAGCGCAGATAATAAACTTTCCGTACTGAAAGTGCTCAGGTGTCTCAATTGTTCGTTTGTTTTATTCTTATTTAGAGGTCGTTCTATATGTTGGAAACTCAACAGACCCGCCACTAAGCAGCTGTGTTCTACAGCTTGAAGCATTTAAAATTAATCTCTGAAATGCGCTTGCCGCAGGGGTTTTTGCTTAGCAATGTGCACAGCTCGTTTGATTTTTTAAAAGGCGCAAAGTTCATGGTACGGTTTAAACCGTTCAGTTCTGCTGGACCTTTCCGTGTGAAGGCTTGCAGTCATATTTCGGAAACTAAGACACCGTTATCAATTTTTATGCGAAAACCTGTTTTCTCATTTATACAGCCGCGAAGCGGTGTTTATTGAGGGGTCAAGACGATTACTGGCGGCCCCATTTTTCTTTTTTTATAAAGGAGAAATACTACTTGGCGATGTTTTGGTCTGCCTTGCATACGTCGTCATGTTTATAAACATGACCTAACCCAGGTCATGCCTAATAATAATAATAATAATAGTTTTATTAGCACAAGATCATTCACATGCATTGATTACTGCCTCACGAAAATACTCGCGTGCTTGTGTGTGACAACAGGCAGTCCGTAAAATAACTTTCTCAACAAGTCCAGTGAGCTTCTACGTGCTTGGTGTTCGTCGTTATTGTACCTCGGACGAAAGAACAACTAATCGCACATCGTGCGGTAAACCCAAAGACATAGTGCATGTTTTCTGGGCGTGACCAACGTACAAGGATAACAAAAAAACACTAATAGATACCTTCGGCAAGGCTGACATAAACGTCAGCACAATGCAAAGACTCCTGTTCTAGAAAAGTGCATGTGCCAATGGGTCCGCGGGACCTGATGGATGCGGCGGGACTATCTTCTAGATTTTTAAAAACAAAATGACAATCTAATCAGTGAATGTCGCAACATGGAGAACGTCCGCCCTAATTACTCTATGTGTATTGCCCGAGTAACATTAACAATGTACAGTCTTCACTCTCCTTTGTCTCCTCCTGCACCTATAATTTTAGCCCATCTCCTCTCCCCTAAAGATGGAAAAGTTCACCTCGCTTGCTGACTAGCATTTTCGTACTACGCCATCCATTTTGTTTCCTTTTTTCAATTTATTATGCTTTATTGCAAGATAAAACAACAACCTGCACGCGAGCACTCAAGGAAAGGATTTCCAGGAAACCACATTATCTTCTGGTGCTGCAAAACAGAAGTTATTTAGTTGCGCATTAAAGAACGCACAAGAATGCTGAGGACGTCTTTGTCAAAAATAGTTTTCAGGGGACCACTGGAATCAGATTTTCCTGGGGCCAGGTGAGCAGGACACACAATCTAGAAAGCTTTTATTTTCTCGTTATTTTTTGGTGACCCCAACGTTATGCTCATCGCCTTCGCTGGGTTGGATATAAATGACGACAACTGCAGCACTAAGGGTGTTTCATGGCAAACGATTCACGCCAGTATTGTTCTCATCGCCACTTTCATTGCCTGTTCCCCTTCCTCCTGTACAAAGTAGCATGCCGGGACTAACCTCTCAGGTTAACCTTCTCGTCACTGTTTTCCGTTCTCTCTTTTTCCATACTCGCACTATAGTTCTCGAGGAGGGGCACACTCTTCGGCCTGACTCAATAGATAGGCAGTCGAAATTGAAAGCAACAAGCTTAAAATGTACAGTCGGCACGGAATGAAACGCAAACAAGGAGCGCATGGTTTTCGACCCACGCTGAGTCACCTAGAGACGCAACACCGAAGGTTTGTGTGCACTGAGCAAGAGTCTAACACATCGAAGGAGGAGCCATGGTTGAAAAAACCCCGAGACTGCGGGTAAACGACACAACACTAAAAGTCTCTAACCCCGAGACTGCGGGTAAACGACACAACACTAAAAAGTCTCTAGAGACTTTTAGTGTTGTGTCGTTTACCCGCAGTCTCGGGGTTTTTTCAACCATGTGCAATGTACACCAGCTCGTTTGCGCCCTTACATTTTGTTGAGGAGCCATCTTCTTGCAGCTCCCATCTGGTTCAGGTGGTGCAGCATCTAGCGAAAACCATGCACCCACTGTTCGCGTTTCATTCCGTGCCGACTGTACATATTATTCACGGACTGGCTTCTCCTTACCAATTTCGAGCACTCATTTTGTTGCGATCACTGGTGCTATCAGTGGCACGCGCACTGCGAACGTACGGCCTGTTGATAACGCTCTAAGTGATACTAGTTTTTTCTTTTTTATCGCCAAGTTGTCGCAAAAGGAAGGAGCGTCCTACACATAGGGAGCATGTAGGGACAGTAGGCATATACGTGAAGCTTCCGTCTTTCCATGTATGCGTCTTTTATGAGAATGCTATGAGGGGCACAGAAAGGACAACAATTTGAAGCGAATGTCTTCATCCTTCTGTTAATGAACGTAATATTTCGGTATCAGCACTGGGCATCTAAGCGCCTTCCGAAATGACCAGCAGGACAAGTGTACATGGAAGGAGTCACAAACCCGTATCTGGCAAAAAGAGGGGCTAGACAAATACTGTATTCTATTTAATACTGATATTTTATAGCTGTCAGACTCCCTTGCAAGATATAAAAAATGCATTCCTGAAAAAAAAATGTTTTCGCAAAATTCAAACTTTGATTTGCTGTAGTTTAAAATATTATTAAAATTAATGCCAAACAATTCTAAATATCTAGGTTTCACGTACAATAGTATACTGTAAAACCCTTAATGTTCGCGAGCACTTAATTTTCGCAAATTTCGTGAATCGAAAAATTCGCGAAATATAAGGACACGCGAAAATTTCGATCTTTAAGAGTCCCAATTCCGGCGTCTGGAATTCACGAAAATCAGTGGCCGCGATTATGTCCCCTGTGACCGATTCGCGAAAAAGAGGGGCCGCGAAAATAAAGGGTTTTAAAATAGTTGCATTTGTTAAGCCGAAAGATTTCAGACTGTTCCGTAAGTATTGGATTTATACACAATTATTAAAATTTAGTTTATTTAATCTTACTTTCTGGGTTCGTGGCAGATACATGTGGATTATGTGACTCATAACACTGATCGCATGCTGGGTTAACTGACACAAAACTTATTTCTTGCTCCTTCATCTCTGAAACTAATTCCATATAAAGCACGTATTCGCTCTAAATTACAATATGCGTCATTTATCTGGGACCCCGGTCATTCTAAACTAAGCAATGCTCTAGAATCAGTACAAAATAGCTCTGCTCGTTTTATTCTTAAGTACTATCGTCGAACTGCCAACGTAACCTCCATGAAAACCACCCTATGATTACCTAACCTTGCTTTCCGTAGAATATACCTCGCATGTGTATCTTTCATAAGATATATCATACTAATCCATTTCTTCACGATCGACTGCTGAATCACCCGTTTTATATTTTATCAGGCATGGGTCATATATATGAGGTAGGCATTCCAAAATGCAATACTAATGTATTCTAAGAGTTGTTCATCCCCAAACCTCTTGTGGACTGGAACCACCTTGTAGCACCAGTAGGCATAATTGTCATTAATCGTCTATTTAAAACTGTCACCAATAATCTATACTGTTCCGACTGATTATCAAAATGTCCTAAACCCCACCCTTCTCTGTAACGGCGATGGCCCTGAAGGTATTTTAAATAAACAAACTAATAAATAAATGAACAAATAAACTATACTTTGAAGAACTTGTTGGTATCTTACGAATATAATATAAATATATGGGGTAGCTTCATAATTAAATGTAGACTATAACAAGAAACAATGTTTTACCTTCTAAGGTTTCAGTAATTTTGACGTATGCACCTTTAACACGGTGCATACATTACATTAGGGCAGCTTAAGCCTTGTGAAAAGACAGCATCAAATATTTGCAATGAAGATCCATAATAGGATGTGCTGGCAGCAAAGGACACCCACCGATAGATCTTCATAAGCTTTCCAGACCTCGATCTTAAATATTTTGGATGTCCGACTTGTTCTGACGATTGAATTTTATGAAATAATAAATGCAACTATTGTTCAAATTGAATGTTTTCTGCCGGTGTACATATTGCATCCTAGCTCATTTAATCAAATATATCTTAAAACGTACTCTGAAATCGTTTCATATTATTACCTTTCACACACGAGTCCGTTATTAAATTCGACTTTGAATACTGGCAATTTGTTCTACGGAAACATATCGTTTCCGTTGAGTAACATTGCTTAGGAACATTTTGGCGAATACATATGAATATTAGAGTTAACAATCCTGATTTCAAGAAATCTCAATAAACGACGGAATAATCATTTGGTGACTTACTACGCAGATACACATGCACAAGTGCTCGGTACAGATGGGACTGAATCGCAGAATAGGCGCGCATGCGTTCTCTGGCATTGACCTGTTTTGGGGGGAACTGTGGAAAGTAGGGCAACGACACCAAAAAAAAAGATGTTTTTGTGCGGGGAGCTCAGATGATGTGGGGCCCTAGGTTTCCGAGCCACCTGTGATTATAATTGAAAAAAAAACATACACGCACACATAAGAAAAAACAAACCGTATGAACAAGTCACCGGAAAAGCTTTAACTAGCTTCTTGCAAAAATCACCGTTCGTTTGCATTCACGCTATATTGTACGCGCTAATTTCTTCAGAAAAAAGTTGAAATTCAAGTGAAAGATCCTCCGTCTCAACACCAAATTCTTAAATTAAAATGCCGTGCACGCTATAAAACTTTTTCAGCGAAAATAATAGTATAAAGGATCAGGCACCTGACCAGCATAATACGAATAACTTACTCAGTGCAGCACTAATTTCTACAATATATCATACGTAATTCTGCGTCCATCACTTCAGATGCGAATCCATGTAGTGTGATTATTACTGCGACCAATTAGACAAAAATCATTTGGGTTATATTCACTTAAATGATTCAGTAGCACGTCACGTAATCATTCAGTGTGCGCAAAATAATAAATCAGCTGTTTAAAAAATTTAAAAAACCACCAATCGCTTGGATGCATTTCAAAACAGGTTCCCTGGTGCTCTTACGCAGCAGGCTATTACTACTCGTGTGGTAATTAATGCCCATGGAGCAGTTGACATGTGCGCGTTGGGTCCTTTTATTTTTGTTGTGTAAATACTACAGTCAATCAATGATCTACGATTTAGAAAAACGACACTTCACCAATGTCGGTGCTTAAAATCATCGTTGGCAGCTATTTAAAGCTTTATGCGATATCGAATGACACGATTTTCCGTCCCCCATAAAACTGTTAAAATAGTTCGCAGCACTCTATCGTCCGAGCTTCGTGAAACCTTATCTAAAGGTCAGGAAGTCGCAATTTATAACCGCCAACTTCGCCCGCTCTGCACTAAACTCCAAAATGGCGGCGCAACCACGAAAATGGTTGCGCCGCCGAAAATGGTTGCGCCGCCTGAGTGCATACTTTTTTAGAGGCTCTCCCCATCTCATTATGTATTTGTATAGTCAGTGACAGGTCAAGAACGAAGTGGAAGCTCCTCCCACCCCTTTCCACTTTAGTAGAGCGAACGCTGGAGAGGAGGCGACCTCCTCTCCACCGTTCGCTCCGCTCAAGTGGAAAGGGGTGGGAGGAGCTTCCACCTCGTTCTTGACCTGTCACCGACTATAGATATATATCTTGTTTTATATTTTTTTACGGAATATTTACGACGCTACACTCTTAGAAAAAGGGTATGGATAGTCCTCCCTTAAAGGAGGAACGGTCTTGTAACCTATGTTCCTACAGAAAGGGAGAAACCTTCGTCCCTGAAGCTGGGGAGCAAATAGTTCTTCCGTCGCCTGCATCTCATTATGGCGGCCCTGGATCGAGCAAATCGAGCTCAATAAGGCTTAACGAGTACGCTACGTCTGTAGTACGGGACGAAAGGAGCAGCAAATAAAAGCGTAACACGAGCTTTCTGCGAACTGTCTTTATTTCCGAAGCCAGGTTCCCCCCGCAGGTACAGAAACTTGCGTTTTGAAAGCAGCTACTTAGTCTTCTCGTCCCCAGCACTGCGATGTTAAACGGAGACAACCGAGAACCAGTCACTTCGCGCACTTCACGTCTTACCTTTGCTGTTCATCGAGTCACAATTATTTCGCCAACCGCACATCACGGAAGAATGGCAAACCAATTCGCGAAACCAAAAGCCGCTCTCAAAAAAACAAACTCGAAGCCGCTGTTTACTGCGTAGCGTGAAAGAAGGTTAAATCGCTTGCCACCAGATGGCAGGGTCAAACACAGTAATTGCAACCAGATAGCTAGGCGGCGCTAGGTACCGCCCAATTCATGTTCCACAAAAAATATATTTTTATTTTGCTCAGGTTATCCTTTCGCTTTCGGATCCTCTACTATACACACATTACGCATACTACAAACATCAGGTGAACATACAGTAACATACACACACATGGTACATACAAATGTCAACACAACGGCACACTAACCCGAACACTACACCCGAGCTCTGCGTTTCTGGCTTTTATAGTGGTCGTTTTGAACGTACTGAATTTTTCGGTGACTCCCTAAGCAATAAAAAATATTCCCAGCATGTTGATCTTTTCCCAGCAATATAATACCACTGAGAATATTTAGAATGGCTTAGGGGACGAATCTCTTATTAAGAAGTAAACGCTCGATCATGCCGTAATTATTTGAAAGCCAATAAATCAAGCCGCTCCAATGCGGCTCGAAGCCATGAGTTTGTTTCCCCGCACGGCACGTCGTAGCCGGTATTTCTATTGTAGTTTGATTTTCTATTTGTGCTGTTCGCGCACGGCTTCAATTGCCGTCTTGAATTAATCTCTGTAGAGCCGATATTCACTCAGCTGGAAGTGATGCTTCACGGGCAGAGAAATCGCTTTTCGATCAACTTGAATGCAGTCAAAGCCGCGACTTGCGGCAGGTGTTAAGTGTACGGAGCTACACCGTGGCGAGCTCGAAAACTTCTAGCGCTCATCCCAGCGCGCCACTTGGAGGGCAGTTTCTCCAGGAACTGTAGTATATTTAACCAGCAAAATAAAGAGTAGCTTTTTCCTTTTTCGATTTTACCTACTATTCTTTTTTAATGCTGAAATTCCACACTGTACGTATATATACGTGCTTTCCGTCATAATTTCGTACTTTTCAGTCCTTTCCACAGAGCGCAATCGCTCTCGGGGAGGAGACAACCGTCAGTCACATTGGCCACAGTACGATAGGAGCTTACTGTTCAGACCAGCGTTCCAACATGACTATCCGCACGTCGACCGATTGCACCTGACCCCTCAAGTGGTCTAAACTCTTTAATCTAAAGCGGAATGTCAACCTGCGACACCCCGCCCCCTCCGATCACGGCTCGGCCAGCGGCATCAATGCCCGACAGTTTACGTCATCTCATCTTGTTGTTACACCACTGATACGCGAACACACGGTCACATCGGCGATAATTCCAGTTTTCTGTTCACAACGCACAACACTGCCATCACGATGTTGCTGCTATGTTGCTGACACGCAGAAATACAAAGCCACGTTGATTGCCGGTTGGCACTCGGCATCGGAAAACAGAACCGAACTCAGCACGGAAGGCACCCAGGCAGCCAGCAGCAAAACCTGCCGGTCTTGGACGCAGTTCCTGCGATTTCCATAACGTCGAAAACGTCGACACAGATCCGCGTGGTTCCGCTACTGTAGTTCCGCGTGGGCTGGCGTGGGGTGGGCAGGGTGGGTTCCGCAATCCGGAGACGGCGAGACCCGAGGCTGCGATCTTACCCAGTGTACGTAGCTCTGCTGGCACTGCTCCGGAACTTCGCTGTTTTTAGCGGCTTCGTTTGCTCGTTTGATAAAATTAGTGATAAAAACATCAATGCAACCGAAATGTTCTGCACGTTTGGACTAGAAGACGGAATTAACGGCGGCCTTCGTTGCCGCTGAAGCTCAATCAACTCAACAACTTTTCTTAAACAACGTGTGCGACGTGCTCGAAAAACGAAACCGAAAGAATATAAGTCAGGAGGGCGAAAGCTTTCTCCCGTCTGCCTGAGAAGGAGAAAAACGTTTCGTTCCTCCCTTTTTCTCGTGTCCGCTTGGGGGCGCGACAGTAGAAGGGAGGAAGACGCGGCGTTGCTACCTTTTTCCTCCATTTTTTCTTAGAGTGTAGGCGCAATTTACAACGAGTTCACCAACCGCTTTATGCGCGCCAACATAGGTAACCCCTCCTATTACTACTGGATTTGGCTTGGCTGCTCGGCTTAACATTTTCTCAAGCCTAATGTCTCCCTGTCGCGACGACCGGTGCGTTCTAGTCATGTCCACGGTCCGCTATATTCCGTTCACCCCTAAGCTGGGACTGCAGTGGAAGCTACGTCCTCGTTGGACCAGTCACACGCCTCTCTTTCGCCACGTCATCACGCTCCCGGCCATCCACGCGCGGAGAGCCGGGTCAGGTGATAAGATTGAAGCAGCTGACTGGTCCGGCGGGCACGTAGCTCCCACCGTAGCCTGAACGGAGTTTAGTCGAGCGGACAGACGCTCGGCAACGTACGGCCTCGTCTGCTATTAAAATACATTCTATTTTCTGTTCACCCTTTTAAGCTGAGTCTGCAGCCAATGTCACAAGCAGGACAGCTCGAGGTCGCTGCTTTGAGGGGTTCTTCCGCAGAACGAGCGCTCGCGATAGAAGTGCATGTCTGAAAGCCAGGAGCGTGGGGTAGCTCGTGCTTTAAGGTTTGGCTGCAGTCTCAGCTTAAAAGCCTGTGACACGCCAAAAAAATTAATTTTTTTCATGCTAGGCGTTGAAATGGCATATCAGGACATCACAAAAAAAATGTTTCACTCTAGAGTTGCGTAGTTTTTTTATAAAAAATAGGAATACGAGGTCCAATTCAAAGTTCCCGCCGTGCACTGTGACGTAACAGTGTACCGCAAGGTGTCGGGGGGTCAGAAGGGAGGCATCGACCTACGTCACTAAAAGTGAGTTCACCGGAAGTCACGTGAGTTTCACTCCTCGTGCTCTCCGCGACCGTGCCTAAGGTGTTTTTTTCTGCTTTTCGTACGAGCGATTGTAGAAAACGAAGTTTCAGTTCCACTAGCTCTTTACCGCTGAGCCGTTGGTTAGTTTGCGTGCTGTAAAATTTGAGGACGAATAGTCAGTGGATCGACGTGATGGAGGTCAATGATGAAAGCATTGCGAGTACAAGCCAGTGTACGAGTGCATACCGTCAGTCCGATCATACAGAGCTATACTGGGTGCAAAACAAGCTATCAAGTTTTGAAAAAAAATTCAGAACGCTCTCAGAAATTAGGATTGCTAGCATACGACACGCCCGATCGCATTGCTGAAGGTTCAGACACCGAGATCGTTGAATCATCGGATACTCTCCGGGCTAAAGATGCATTCCGTCTAAAGAATACGAACTGGTTTGTGTACAAAGTACAAGTAAACGTCAAGCACAAAGTATGTATTTTGTCTAGAACATGAGTAGTATTTTGTCTAGAACATGAGTAGAACTTGTTTACTAGGTGCACATGCGGCCGATGTATGTCTCTCGGAAATGCATGCAGTGTGATCTCTTCTTCAGTTGCTGAAATACCGGGACCGTCCCTCACACAGCACCTTCTATACTCTGTTTCACCTTATGATGTACCGCACGAAAAGCTACAAGCGCAAGCTCCTTGCTCTAGGGCCCATCTCGGCGGCACAAGCTCTTGTGCGTTAAGATAATATTACACGCACTCGCGGTAAGCGCGAGGAGGGATACAACTCACGTGACTTCCGGCGATGCCTACCTTCTGACCGCCCCGACACCTTGCGGTACATTGTTACGTCACAGTGCACGGCAAGAACTTTGAATTGGGCCTCGTATTTCTATTTTTTATAAACAAACCACGCAACTCTATAATGAAACAATTTTTTTGTGATCTTCTAATATGCCACTTCAACACCTAGCATAAAAAAAATTATTTTTCTGGCGTGTCAGAGGCCCTTTAAGGGTCAGCAGAGTGTACCACCACCTAACACTGTACACCACCCATAGAACACCTGTAAGACACGGCCATAGGCCTCATGCGTTGCTCAGGGGCGCAGTAAAAAGGTACTTGTTAGGACTTGTTTTGGAGACGCGTGCCTGCTTTGGTGCGGAACACGAGGTCACGAGGAAAATACAAAGAAACAACAAAAATTCGAGTGCCATCGAAGCACAGGTCAAAGCTAAGACGCTAAAAGTGTGAGCAAAAAAACGCTTTCACGTGTTTCAAAAAAAAAATCGTCGTGACGTTAAATGTTTTGACGTCACCACCCAGATATAAGAGACGCGTACCCTAGCGGTGTGGCATGAATCTCGCACTTTCGATTGTCTTGAGCGTTAAATCTAGGCGATGTCGGACATCCAAAGTTGTTTTTTCGTTCTTCAGCACCACATAGAAGATGCTCAGCCAACGTGACACAAGGGGCCCAATCGAATGATCTCGTACTGCCCAAAATGAGGACGCCACAGTTTGTTTAAAACATCAGCGACTCTAGGAGGGCTAGGCGCGTCGACGTCCGTCGTGCTGCGAAAAGATACTTGTTAGGGCTTGTTTCAGTTCAAACGTGAGCGTTTCAAACTGTTTCAAGCGTAGAAGCCTGTCCGCTCTGGTGCGAAAAGCAATCACAAAGGAAATACAAAAAGGGAATTCGAATGCTGTCGAAGCACAGGTCAAAGCTGAGATGTTAAAGGGCTGTTTATACTCAGTTGTAAAGTCGACGAGCGCACGCGCTCGACCGCGTTGGCCGACGCCGGTTGCGACGCTTTATAATCGTGATGATTTAAAAGGTTAAAATCTCAAAACAACAAGGACGAAGAAAACACACACGACACAGACAGGAGCTATTGGTCGGTTCAATTCCCGCCCCTGCCCGTTTCGATCTGGATGAGCATCGTACCGGCGTGCGGTCGTGTATCACTACTGCGTGGTGCACGTTAAAGACCCCAGGCTAGCGGTTTGTACTGCACTGGCTAAATTGCTCATCTACAGCTGGGAGACTCATCGCCCTTGGAGGCCGACCAAGTTCTAGGCTGTATAAACATACACACAACCCAATTTTTTTCAGCTATTGGTCTTGCGCCCGTCTGTGTTGTTTCTGTTTTCTTCTTCTTCGTTGTCCATGCGCAACATGATGTGGCGCAGCTTAGACCAGCATGCGTCGGCGTAGCTCACGATGGATTCGAGCGTGGTCCACTCCCGCCTTCGACGAACGTAGACCGACGAAGGTTACTATCCCAAAAGCCCTCAAGCGAATGCATCATTCGGGAATCCGATTGTCGGGGCCGTCGAGGCCAGTCGGGGTGTGCGAGACGCTCATTTCTGGGATCTGAACCTATCGTTATTGACGTGTGTCGTGTGCTGTAGTCTTCTTGCCGTACTGGTGTACGTATCCGAGGATGTGCTACTTTCGATTCTCGTTAGGCTTATCACAACTAACGAGCCGGTGGTGGTAAGCCGTGGTGTTGTGGTGCCGGCGAAAGCTGGAAGCTCGATGACGCGCCAAAGGTAGGGTTAATATAAATTAAGGATGACCTAATGTGTGCGCTATATAGTATAATCATGTGCTAGTCGCACTCACCTGCAGCCATTCGCGATCGGAACAGCGCCGTGGAATGTACAGGAACGGCGGACCCAGCGGAACCTCTGAACAATTTAGCCGGCCGGACATTTTCAACTAGGGTGTCTCAACTTGCAAGAAATCGTAGCGGTGCGCGAAGAAAATTGGACTGAATCCTGTATTTTTTAACGGCCCTGGAAAGGGGGCTACGATTTCGAAAGCATACATTGCGTAATTTAGGCATCGTTCGCTCTCTTCGGTGTCAGATTTTTTGAGTCAGCGTTGTCGAGTTTCCTAGGTTGGGGTGCCCACAACAGCTGTGAAATGAGCGACCATCCAGTCCAGGCTCCCAGGCAGAAAAACGTCTTTATCTCGTGCGTTCCTTTCGAGCCGTCCGCACGTGCCTCGTGCCAGCCACGTCGCACGTGGGTCACTCAACAATCACCACATCTCCCTTTTTTTTCAAAGCAGGGTAATTTACAACATATACAAAACCGCTAGCCAAGTTTAAACACATCACAAAGTTAAAATTTATACAAAACATCTGGCCAAGTTTAAACACATCACAGAGTAATTTACAATATGTACAGAGCATCTGTTGAAGTTTAAATAGCACATTAGCTGTCGAACAACAACTCGGACAACAAACGTATATGGTGCAAAGTATTTTACAAAACCTCTGTTAGAGTTTAAATCCCACATCAATCTTCAAAACCCAGCCTGACCGGCTTGCGCACAATTCGTCCTGACCTGGTCACATAAGCCTGAGGTACACTGGCAGCGCCTGAAGCAGGCCCTACAACAACATTACTTCGCGTACTGCCGTCTAGACTTTTGTCCGAACTGTCGATGTCTTCCTCATCTCCTACGGGAAAGTCGTACGAACCGCCGTTCTGGTGGGAGGAACCAGAAGGAAGAAAGTGCAAAGCTCTTCTGTTTCGTCTCAGCTGCCTTCCAGAATCTGTTTCCAGCAAGTAAGACCGAGGTTTGGCAGCTCGCGCTACCACTGTGGCTTCCGACTTCCTGTCGTTTACCCACACTTTATCTCCCACTTTCAACGTACGTAGCTCTGTCGCTCGGTGTCGTTTGTTGAAGCCTCTGCGTTGCTTCTCGCGTTTTCGGCGGTCCGTTCGTATTACTGTTTTCAGATCGGGGCGCACCTGACCTTGTAACTTGGGGAGCATTGGCACCCTCGTCCGAAGACGTCGTCCCATCAAGATTTCAGCAGGACTTCTTCCCGTCAACCCTGGTGTGGCTCTGTAAGCCAAAAGAGCTAGGTAGGGATCTGTTGATTTTTGGATAAGACGTTTAACCGTTTGCACCATTCTCTCAACCTCGCCATTTGCTTGCGGGTACCTTGGACTAGTCGTAACGTGACGAAACCCGTACTTCGATGCAAACGTTTCAAATTCCGAGCTTGCAAATTGGGGTCCGTTGTCCGAAATGACAATTTCGGGCACACCATGTCGAGCGAAGATACTCTTAAGTCGTTCGATGACAACGTCGGCACGAGTGGAAGGGAGCAGGGCTACTTCCGGAAACCGTGACAAGTAATCAACAACTACTAAGTAATCTGAGTCGTTTATCTTACACAGATCCACGCCCAGTTTTTGCCACGGGTAGGCGGGGGTGACCGTTGGGATCATTGGTTCCGCACTCTGGTAGCCATACTGCGCACAAACTCGGCAGTTCTGTACCAACGCACCAAGTTCCTTACTTAGGCCTGGCCACCACACACATTCTCTAGCCCGAGCTCGACACCTGGCTATGCCCTGGTGACCGTCATGCAAACGGAGCAAAACCTCTTTCCTTAGTTCCTGAGGAACAATTAACCGCGTGCCCTTCAACAAAAATCCATCACCCTGGGTTATCAAAGCCCTCACCTGCCAGTATGGGCGTAGCAAATCAGGAACTGATGGTTTCACGGGCCAGCCCTTCTCGCATAAACGCTGTAGCGACTTACAGACCGGATCAGAGGCTTGATACTCTTTTACTTTAGAGACAAAGTCTTGTCCGGTTTCTAGCCCTGTCAGGCAACCCTGCGAGTATGCGTCTACTTCTCCAACTGTTAGTTCGTCCGGAACTACCCGTTTGTCTTTGAGTGGAGCACGAGACAAACCGTCAGCCGTAATGAGCTGCTTTCCCGGTACGTAAACCATTTTAAATCGGTATCGCATGAGCCTCATGCGAAACCGCTGCACGCGGGGAGGTAGGACGTCAATAGAGTAAGTTCCAAGCAACGGAACCAATGGTTTATGGTCAGTCTCAAAGACGGCATCGAGCCCTCTCAGGTACTCATCAAACCTTTCAGCGGCCCACGTCAACGCCAGCGCCTCTTTCTCGATCTGCGCGTACCGCGTCTCCGCTGAGGTTAAAGAGCGAGAAGCAAATGCAATGGGTCGTCGGTCGCCATTTTTCTGGACCTGAGAAAGAACTGCGCCAAGGCCGAACGACGAGGCATCTGCAGAAAGGACAGTGGGCAGGGTGGGGTCATACTTCGCCATGCACTCAGCCGAGCAGATGCTGTCTTTGATTGCACTCAGAGCTGCCTCTTGGGCTGGGCCCCACACCCACTCAACATCTTTCTTTAACAATTCCCTCAAAGGAGAGGTCTTGTGCGCAAGGTTAGGTAAGAACCGGCCCAACTGGTTGGCCATACCTAGGACTCTTCTGACCTTCGACACGTCTGTAGGAGTTTCAAGGTTCCGGATGGCTCTGACCTTTTCAGGGTCAGGCTTTATGCCGTCTGCACTGACGCGGTAACCCAGAAAGGTCACTTCCTTCGCCCCGAAAATGCATTTGGACTTGTTAAGCGTGACGTTAGATTCTGCCAGCTTATCTAAGGTTTTCTTTAACCTTTCATCATGTTCAGCTTTGTCTTTCCTGAAAATCAACACGTCATCCATAAGGTTAACGACTCCAGGAAGACCCTCCAAAATTTCTGACATTCGCTTCTGGAAGTATTCTGGCGCAGAGCTTATACCGAATGGAAGCCTGGTAAAGCAATACCTTCCATACGGCGTGATAAAAGTCGTGAGCTCCTGGCAGTCCTTTGATAACTTGATTTGATGAAACCCTGAGTTTGCATCAACTTTGAAAAGAAAACTGCGTCGGCGAGCAATCCTAACGTCTGATCTACTGTTGGGAGGACGAATCTCTCCCTTCGCACGCTCTTGTTCAATAGACCGATCTCACCAGCCGTTCGGCGCATGCGCGAACCTGAGCAAGCCACCTTGGGCGACGCCATAACTTTAGTCCACGGACGCGGCGCAGGCTGTGCGTACACCAAGGGGACTTGCGTATTACAGCCGGTACACCGATATCGCCAGCCGCGGCGTAAGCTGTGCAAATACCCGTAGCACACACAGACCGCCAGCCTAGCTGTGTTCTGCCTTTCACTTCAAGTAAGTATGAGTATGCTTTCAATCTTGCCTTTTTCGGTCTCTGGTGTTTGGACATGCGATCCACGCGAAAAGTCTCGTCTCTGTGCTTTTGCCGCTAAATTGATTTGCAGTGTTGTGAAATTAGGAGGGAATGTGGAACGAACGGTACCGCGGGTTTATTAAGCCCCTTTTGAGCCGTGATGCTGGTCAGGAGCATGCATGTATGCCCCTGACCAACATCCTGACCGTCAGTACATGCGCATAACGCGCATGTATTTACGGGTTGGATTTGCTCGTCTCAGGAGGGGAAAGTCAATGCCACGCAATCTTTTATGCGCGGCATCTGTCGATCTGTCCCGCCCGACGCTGTTAAAGGTGAGGCTAGCATTCGTAATAAGTTTTTCCAACGTAAACATTCAGATGATTCGCTCACTAACATTTGTGAGCAGCATTTGCCCTTCTGGACATTCAGCTCGCGTCATTCATGGTTTTCTTGCGTGCTGCGAAGCTGGTTTTTTTATTGTTCATATTTTGACTTTGTAGTTGGGCAAACATTTCTGTGGTACGTTTGTAAACGAAGCCGTAGTTCACACATTGGAAACGTGCTTCGCCGATATTAGTTTGTCGTGTTTCCGTTCGTTGCCTCTACTTTCGACCCAGGTTTCATAACATTTGGTGATACCACCTCGCCAGCATTGTCCTTTCTCTAGATTTGAAGCGTCTATACTATACTCCGTTTCATCTTATGTTGTACCGCAGCGAAGGCTAGAAGCGCGAGCTCATAGCGTTGGGAGCTGCTCTTAACGGGCTAGAGCTTGTGCCGCCAAGATGTGCCCTAGAGCAAGGAGCTCGCGCTTGTAGCCTTTCCTGCGGTACATCATAAGGTGAAACAGGGTATATTTATCTGCGTGCACTTGGCAAGCGAGCGAAGGCTATGCAAAAAAGCTGGATTGTATCTACATGACGCCAGCAGTATAAAAATGAAGCATTGTGACTAATGTGCATTTACCTTTCGGATTTGTGGCTGGACCAAATATGTTAAAAAGTAATGTTCCTTAATTTTCAGGTCAACCAAGCCAGAGGTCATGAGCAGCAAACCAGGAAGGTTGGTAGAACTTCTGCCCTTCATGCATCGATGCTGTGTTTTCTGCATGAGCATAGGTCTTGAAAAGAACTGCCCCAAGCAGTGATTAGATGGACCATGTTACTACAGTGAACAAAAATAAATAAATAAATATGTTTATTCGGTTCTTTTTACACATTCTGCTTGGTTGGAACTTGATTGCAGTTTTTCGTCACATTTATTATCTCACGTGCCGACAGGTACAAGGTTTGTTTGGGGGGGGGGGGGAAATAAAAACAAAGATAATCACTATAAGGCCCAGGCATTACTGGTAACATGCCGATGGTTTTATACTAAAATAGATTATGCTGCACACTCACAGCAACACACATGGTTTCCTCGTTGGGGTAAAATAACGTCAGACTAGCAACAACAAAAAATATATTAGACGTGAGGTGTGAGGTCAGTTTGCCCGGAAGGTACATACAACAACATTGTTCATGATGCACGAGATGGCAAATTTGGGCAATCTTGAGGCCAATGGCGAAGTGAGTTAGCGCTCTGTAGCTCGGAGCAAGTGGAGGATGGAAGAGAAAAAATTGCACTGAAGGGTGCAGGGATATCATGTTCTTAGCCTGTCCCTGGTAGGTTCGGTCAGGATGATCACCTTACTCGGATGCAATCGTCTAGTCACTATGGCACAATTTATATTAGGGACCCTACTCTGATGAGTTGCTGTAATCAGTGGTGAGAAGTGACCCCAAGCTCTCCGTTTAGCTGGGCTCGAGGCTGAAATTTGACATTCCTTCACATATCTAACGAAATAAAAGCGGCTTGCGCTAAATTTCGTTACATTTTCATTCAGTAGCCGAACGTAGGAGGAAAAAGAAATATGCCTACACGCCAACTCCACTCTGTTTCATTTAAGTGCTTCAGCTTCCCTGTAACACGCTACACTTTAATAATTACATAAGTACACACTAGTGTGATACTCGCCTGGATCAAGGAAGGCAGCAGCAAGAGTCAAAACCAGTAGATCAGGACCATTTTTGTGAATATGGTGCAGGAGTAATTTTAGCAGAACCATTCCGATGCTGGATGCATTTGCTTTAGTCCCTAGTGCCACTTGTGCGACAAACAGCAACAGCCGACAACAACCATCAAGCACATGCAGCATGCATGTGAATGCACCTTTCGTAGGCTTGAAATCTTGGTGGTTGTGAAGTAAGCATGAGTGATTGCAGGTCTGCCAAAGATGCGTTTACATGCATGCCGCACGTGCTTGAGGTTGTTCATTGTCCGCTGTTGCCATTTCTTGCCCAGGTGGGACTAGGTGGGACAAGCCACCACTGGAGACGATGCTTGCGGCATTCCCTCTAGGAGTGGCCTCTCTACAAAGTTGGAGATACGAGCACATACATGCCAGACTTTGTTCAGTTGTGAGGCCATGCTATTCGGAAAGATACTCGACAATATCTTGAAGGTCTTGATCCGTCTGATGACTCTTTCGATGTGAATCCTGACACTTGCTATCTGCCTCGTTTCCTGCTCCTCCTCGGGGCTAAGTTGTGTTTTTCCTCGCATAAAGGGCGGAATGTTCAGTTGAATAGACCGCTTGCGGCACTCTTCCTCTATCACAAAACCCCGGTCTGCCATAATGCTCCTCCCTGGAGACACACTGTCTAGTACCTTTGAACTGGCAGTTAGCTCCTTGTCTGAAAGCCTCCCAGGGGCAAGGTCAGATACAAATGTTACAACACCATTAGGGCTGCACATCACGAGACCCTTAGCCGTATTATGCTTTTTGTAGGTTGAGTATGTTTCTCCTTGTACACGGAAGGACGATGGAGTCTCGATGAACACTTCTGTACAATCCAAAATACCGTCAACTGTCGCATACCCCTTCTCGAGAAACACTTGAGGCCTGTACTTATCGCAGAGTGCTGGGGGCATCGAAATCGGGACCTGAAAAACACACACACAGTCGATTTAGCAACAACATGCTCATTTGAAGCAGGGAGTGCAGTTAGAAGTTGTTGTGAGCTAAAGTGAAACTTATAGGAGGCCACATGTGCTGTAAGCAAGTAATCTAGCCGCTTGTTTCTGACAGCAGAGGAAAGCTACACAATGCAGGTGCCATAGCAACTGACGGCTTCTGAACTTGTGTGCCTGCTGAGCCATGAGATTGCTAATAGAAATGCATTCTGTCGCACAAACATTGTGCTTGGAACATGATATTTGTTACCTGCACCAAACGGTTGTAGAGGAAATCCAGCCACGTGATCCAGGTCCTGGACACAGTACTCTCAGAGACTCCAAACCTGTAAAGTAGACAAATAGTTGTCATCATTATTTCATGTCACTTAATTTTTACAAGGGCAAGAGTTCAAAATTGAGGTAAATGACACTGAAATGCTATACCTACAGCTATTATTTCTGGTATTATTTCTGTTTATGTAAGACGGCTACAGAATTATTCAGCGTTGAGATTTGATAAGTCTAACCGTGGTATGATTGAGTAAATTAGTGTCGTTCCTATTTTAAGCATGGCTCCTAGGGCATATTTGTACTCATATTTAGAAAATGAGACTGGTCTTCATCAGCAACCATTGTTTATGATTTGAAACATAATTTATAGTGCATCATTTCATTTACAGCTCAGCAACAGCCTCGAATGTGCTGCAAGTGTCGAATGACAATACATGGACACGAAAAACAAGCAGCCTGAATGCGTTCTTCGGCAAGCAGCATATCTACAAGTGAGTAGTGTGCATACCTCTAAGGAAATTCGATTATAAATTGCTGAGCATGTGCCCGTGTCGGAATAGGTGCCCACTACTTACTTTTTGAAATGTTGGGGAGGAGATCCAACCGTCGTGCTCTTACTGGAGATGTTGAGAATTACATCCATGAGGACAAGAGCATAAATTGTTTGTTTGTGTTTCTGACTAAGTTTAATGCTGCGCGAGCATTCGGCTGAGGTTGTTGTTCAATCAGTAATGCACCAATTGATCATGAGTTCAACTCAACGCTGACACAGCACTCGTGTCCAACCTGTGCTTCATGCTTCGTCGACACAGACGACGAAACAAATCCATTTCACAGGCCTTGTGCTGGATTAACACCAAGCTCTGTGGAAAACAGGCTGTACTATGTGGCCCCTACTGTTCTATCTCCTCACCAACAGGCAAATGACTTATCAAGCACCCACCTCACTTAACTGAGTTAACTGAAAAGAAGCCTCGGCAAGGCGGTGAGGCTTTATGCAGATACATCGGGGCTTGACGCAAGAACACCGTGCAAAGCAGACTCAACAAAAGCAGCACTGCTTCTTTAAAAGTTATGGTTCCACCATACCATCATGCTGCTCCTATTCCCTTCCGTCAGATCAAACGGCTACCGTAACTTGTGCCACTTCTGCTTTCCTGCTCTCAGACCTAACAAGCACCCATTCCCATTTTTTGTTATTATCTCTAACATTGCACGGGTGCTTGCTCATTATGTCACAGTTGTTTATATTCCATGACCGGGTCATGGCAATTTGGTAAATTACGAATTTGTTTTTCAGGTATGTCGAAGCACAAGGTGGAAGCAAACACCGGGAGGCTGGGCTACGCCTCTTTACCTCCGGTCATCTACATAAGGTTGAATTTTTCGACAAGCCATGTGACAGCACGAAGGTTCGTGCACGTGTGCTGGCGTCAATGGCAACGACCACATTTTACACTGTGTATGTGGCACTCGCCAAGGACACTGGAGATATTGAAGGTGGAGAGTGCAGTTGTGTCGCTGGAAAGGGTGGCGTCTGCAAGCACGTCTGTTGTGTATTGTACGGCTTAATGACAATAGTAACGCAGGAACTGAAG
This sequence comes from Ixodes ricinus, assembly GCA_037355805.1. Classification (NCBI taxonomy): domain Eukaryota; kingdom Metazoa; phylum Arthropoda; class Arachnida; order Ixodida; family Ixodidae; genus Ixodes; species Ixodes ricinus. The sequence goes on along the minus strand of JAZHYW010021189.1, from coordinate 100,680 downwards.
CAGGTCCCAGCAGAAGTGTCTTGCACGGAAGCAGAGAGGAAATGGTACGCTCCAAGGGACCCCAAGGCGGTTTCACGAAAGTTCGAAGACCTTGAATTTACGAAGGACACATCTGAAAGGATAAGTTCTGCGCCACAGGACTGCGCCAAGAGAAGGCGATACTCCTGCCTACCAGAGGACCATGCGAAAGTGACTCGACTCGAACTGATAAGTTTGCACGCCACGCTAACACAGACCGGACTGCAGTGTATGGCAGACATACTTGAGAAGAACGATTTCACCCCCGCAGCCTTTCCAGAGAAAGCTGGAAGTGAAGACGCCGACCTGCAACATCTCCCTCCAAACTGGATAGAGCTGGTGAAAACGAAGAAAGTGCACAACTACACCAAAGAGGAGATTGAAATTGTTGAGCGGAAGACACGTGAGCAGAGTAAGAGTGAACTATGGTTCCGATACCGGAAAGGGCTCATAACCGCGTCTGTGGCAAACCGAGTGTATACATGGGTATTTTCCTATTGGAAAAAAGATGGAGAGCATGACCCAACTGCTTTGTTGAGGACGCTGACCGGAAAGCCAACAAAACAGACGTCTGCAATGAAGAGAGGGTTGGACCTTGAGGGTCCTGCCAAGGAATCCTTTCTACAAGAGAACCAGTCCCACACAAACATTACTCTTCGCGACTGTGGCCTGTTTTTGTCGGACGAGTTTGCTTTCATTGGTGCTTCACCAGACGCTTTGATCAAGTGCGAGTGTTGTGGAGTGCGTATTCTAGAAATCAAAGCCCCAGAGGTCATTGAAACGTTTTCCAAGAAAGAACTAAAGAATGGAAAGCTAAAACAAACTAGCAAATTTTTTGCTCAACTGCAAATGCAGATGGGTGTAGCAAGAGTCCCTTCAAGTGTACTTTTCATTTACAGTGATGTTTCTAAGCCAGTGCAGGTTCCAGTTGTATTTGATAGTATTTATTTCGCAGATCTAGTGAGTCGACTGCAATTTTTTGCAACCAAATTTTTGATTCCCGAAATCCTACAGGAATAGAGATATGCTTTAGAGCAGTGCTTTCGAAAAAAAAGTTTGCCATGTGCACTGAACTGTGTTTATTTGCAAATGTGGCAAGTCTCCAGCTTGATGTGAACAAAAGAAAAACCTGCAGTATGCTAATCCTGCAGCATTTCTTTTTCTTAATGTGTTTTTGTTTGCCCATTTTCCTCTGGTAGTTTTGTGACTTTATGTATGGCAGCATTTCTTTTTCTTAATGTGTTTTTGTTTGCCCATTTTCCTCTGGTAGTTTTGTGACTTTATGTATGTTTTAATACTAATGTTTTCATGTGAACCAATAAAATCTGATGCATGATTACCCAGAAAAAAAGCCCCAATTTACTGCAGGAAAGGAACATAGTCACAGGGCAATACGCAATGAGGCTGATGTATAAAGCGAACTAGGCAGAATATCATAGTTGCCACAGATTCGAGGGGCTTTTTCATGTCAGTCCATTGAGTAAGCTAGAGGCACACGCATTGTTTCAAGTGGAGTTCACATTTATCTGTTTTGAAAGAACTTTAGCACACCAATATATAGTCGATAAAAGGTCAAGGGTTCAAGGGAAGCTCCTCCCGCCTTCTTCCGCTTTGTGGGGGAGGGGATCACCTCCTCTCCAGTGTTCACTCTGCTAAGGTGGAAAGAGGTGGGGAAGCCTCCCCCGAAGTCCTAATGTGTCACCGAACTCTATGTGCTCAAAGCACGAGCTACTATATAGCTCAAGCTGTCAGCTTAGTCACAAGCGAGGGAGACAATGAGTACAAATTACTAACCTGTACGCCAGGTCGGTTCCATCGAGGCCCAACCTTAGTCGCATCATGACGAGGAGGAACTGGTCTTCCATCACCAAAGCAAACTTTCGTGCGCTTTCAGTAGCTGGAGGCTTCATCTTCCAATAGTGAAGACGCTCGATATGTGGCCGTAGGAAGGACAGGAAGCCTTCAAGGAGCTCTGGTGTGGCAAACCCTGTGTAGTATTTTAGCTTCTTCGGGTCTTGAACCAACGCCGCATACTGGAACTCCTGGGGCCTTTCCCTCAGACGTTCTTTCAACTTGGTATGGTCACGTTGCAAAAACCGCAGTTGGCTTTCCAACTTCTCGTTGGATCTTCTCAACTCATTCAGTGTTTTTGAAAATTGGACTTCCAGCTCTCTCCCCTTTGTTCGCAGACTCTCGATAGTTGCCCTGGCCTCTTCTAGTTGCTCTTGCAATATGAGGAGGTCAGCCCTCTGATCGAAGATAATCTTCTTGAGCTCCTTGTTGCATTCTGCTGGTAAGCCATAGCTGTGCTCAGGCTGCACTACGGTGCTCCAGTCAAGGGTGCGAGCAGTCTCGTCATTACTGGCCATGGGGCCAGATTCATCCCCCGAACCTTGGCTTGCCTCAGTGGAGGGCACGCACTAAAATTTATAGACAAAAAAATAAACAAGGTTAAAGGCACCATATCTTTTTTTTTTTTTCATGTGACAGAAGTATTTAGATAAGTATTCTAACACAAGCTTGCAAACATTCAATGTCTCGAAAAGAAAACAGAGGTGTTGCCGTGATTGTTCAAGACAAGCCTGTGGAGTGTCGTAAAACTATTTTCAACACAACAAGTACGTCCAGTCTTTGAGCGTGTAGTGTACATGGCCCTCGCCACACCAACTTCGTGTTCTTTCAGTCATATTAGCCTCCTGCCTTTTTTGTCAGCGCATGTAGTGTTGCAATACTGCATTTTATATATCACTTCACTTTGGACCTTCACAGCAATACGGACTTTTGGCTTCATGGAAGCCTAAAGATGGTATTGTCATTTTACACTTTAGCAATGGTTCCACGAAGCTGAAGAACTGTACCCTGGCGGACATCCAATGTGGAGTGGTAAACCAAGTGCAGTGCAGTGACTGTGATGACACAAATATTGTCAAAACAAGCAGAAAGACGGTAAGAAGGCTGAAAGAACACGAAAGAGATGTGGCGGAGATCAGAACAGCTATATGCGCAAAGGCTGAACTCGCGATGGACGATGGGGCACACGTTCGAATAATGCTAGGACATTGGAACAGCAACCGGGCTACGGCCCAAGGAGGTTTCCCAAGTACTGGTTCATTTGTCAATACTCATTGGTTCATAACAGCACCCGCAGCCCCCTACGGGACGTATACAAGGACTGATGATATAAATAGTGACTTGCTGGCCTCTCGTAGATCATACCGAGGATGCCGTCTGTATAGGTACCGAAACATCTGTACATTTTCTATTTATTTGCATGTCACGTTAAGTGGGAGTACATTATTTGGATGATGAATTCTCCAGTTTGAAGCATTTTCCTGAACATATGGGTTGTGCTAGACAAGGCATATATACTGCTAGAGTCATGCTTAACCTCTACCTGCCCTTTTTGTAAACTGAATGGGACGACTACTGTCACGAAGCTGGGTATAAATGGGCATCACCTTTCAGATAGGACCAGAGCAAGCGAACCTGGGGTTCGATTTTGGTCAAGGTAAGAGCGAGAGCTTTCTCGGCTGCTGACTGGGCGTAGTGTCGCAGCATTTTGCTGGGCGCGCGTTATCGACCTACGAAAATGTTTTGACACGTTCCCGTGTCGGCGGTCGGGCAATATTTTGGTGAGAATGTGTCACCAACACAAGCGGCAAGATAGGTCTCTCGGCCTCTGACGTGCTTGCCGTTAGTACTCCTTCATACAGAGGTCGATGTCAGCTCGTGTACGGCAGCAGAACTTGAGATTTGCAAAAGAATCGCGGGTTCAGGCGATCGAAATTTCAGCCCGCGTCTGATCTCAGCTCACCGCGACACTCGCCCCTTTTTCGGCTCCGTTAGAACACTACGTACGGCGTTTTCTTGTCTAAGTTTCGTCTGCGAATGGAGCTCCGCAGCAGATGAACCCAGTTTTTCACTTGCGGCAGCAGACGAACCGTCTGCGCACGGCATATTAGCTCGCTCAGGGCAAGATAGATCTAGCTCTCGCGGTGACCAAGATCGAACCCCCGACACGGAAATAAAAGCTATACGTGACTTGCCTGAGCAGCTGCAATCGGCTGCCTTGAGAGCCGCCGCCTCTCGGGCTTGTTGCGCTGCGTTGCGTGGGGAAACACGGTGGGTATACGCGTCATATACGTTTTCTTTCCACCTTCAAAGTGGGCGCCGCAAACCTTGTGTCCACTCGTCGGCACGAACTTCGAAAAACTGCAAACGTAGAGAACAACTGTACAAAGTTACCGGTAAAAACAGCCTGCGTTCAACGAGTGATCTGCGTTCAACGAGTGAACGCAGATCAAGAGACGCCGCGCGCTATCGGGACGCAAACACGATCAGGCGCATGCATGATCGTGCGGCCCTTCCAACTCAGGAGACACCCCACGGGTTCTGCCGGCTTTGTCCCAATCGCTTCTCAAAAGCGAGGTAATCAAAACCCGTGCGCGGTTGTTTTCGTGCGCACTACGTTGACTGTTTAGCTTTACTGAACAAGCGAAGGCTCACTTACCGTCCCTTACTGCCTGCTCGGCGAACTTTCGCAATCCATTTTTCTCGGAGCTGGCGGTCCTTCGGGAAGCTATGGAATCCGACACCCTTGTGTCTCGTGCTGTTGTTGCTGCAGCCAGGGACGCAACACGTGAAACCGGCCATAACGGGGAAGATAAACGAAAACAAACTCGAACCAAAACAGCTGACGCCGTCCAAGCGAGGCTGCTCCGTCCGCCCGGGAGCCCGCCAACCCCACTGCGCAGAGACTAAAGGTCCCAGAATGCATCGCGGCAGCGGCGGCGTAGTGAAACTAGCTGGTGAGATCGGTCTATTGGGTGAGATCGACACATATTCTTACATCTCCGGACGGTTTGAGCACAGGCACTATTCCCGCGCACCACTCTGTAGGCCCCTCAACCCGACGGTATATCCCCATTAGGGGTGTCGCGAACCGGCCGAGGTTCGAGTTCGACCAGGTTCGACTTTTTCGAACTTTTGGTGGAAAATTGACGAACCTTGTATTGAGGTTCGATTCGTGCATACGCATGCGCGACAGGCTGGCCAGTTGGCTTCGGATTGATGATGATGGCTAAGGACGAATTAAGGGCACGCGTTGATTGGTTATTTCAGTTAATACAGTACAAAACAAATAAGTTATTAACTCTTCAGTGATTAGAATTGGTTTCTTCAATTGCAACTGTTTATAAAATAAAATAACCATTTTTATAAAATAAAGTTCTCCAAACTTAGATACGCTTGTATCAAGGTCTGGCCACACTGTCCACAAAGTCGAACCGGTCGAATCTGGTGAAAAGTTCGAAGGTTCGTCGAACCGGTTCGACCGAGTCGAACCTCGAAAGTTCGACCTAAAAATCTGGTTCGACAAAAGTTCGCGACACCCCTAATCCCCATCTCTACCATTTTCTCAATTTCGCATTTCACCGCATCACGCAGCAGGATCGGAATCCGCCTAGCTGTGCTTATTGCAAATGGTCTAGCGTCGGGAATCAGGCGGATAGTGTATTCGCCGGGAATCGTGCCTAGGTTACGAAACATCTGGGGGTACAGCACTTCAAGGTGATCTTTATCCTCCGCAATGTCGTCTGCAAACTTCACGACTCCCAAGGACTCGATCGCTGGCAACCCAAGCAAGACGTGGCGCAGTGGGCTGACTACGTACACGGTATGGAATGAAAGGTTTTCTTTCCACTGAAACTTGGCCCTGAACTTTCCCAGTACATTTAGGCTCTGCCCGCTCGCGCCCGTTAAGGCTACGTCAGCTTTTTCCAGCTGGACTGGAATGCCTGGGAAGGTTGAGGGTACTACGGTTACTTCCGCGCCGGAGTCAATCTTTGCAAAAACTGGCACACCATTGAGAACTATTTTGGTATACCTTGCTTTCGCACCTTCTGTGTTTAGGGCTCCGAGAAAGAAGTGTCCAGTCTCTTCGTCGATGGCCGAAACCGGTACCCTTTTTTAGGTATGCGAGATGTCTTTCGGCAGACCTGGCGGAAGTGTCCCTTATTCTGGCAGTTGAAGCACTTTTGGCTCCTCGCAGGACACAAGGACCGCTGGTGCTGGTCTCCACCGCAGAACTGACACGACTTTTTGGAGAGAAGATTCGTCTGAAGTAGTGCTCTTCCTGTCCGGCAGCTTGGAGTGGCGGCGCACAGCGTCGACATCCAGGTCAGAGTCCTGGGTATCTTTGGACGGCGGCGGATCGGTTGATCGGAGGGTGAGTTGCTGCTCGTGCACTGTTTCTTTCAGTCTCGCCTTGGCTGTTGCAGTGGCAAGAGTAAGCTTGGCGTCCATCTGCAGGGATTCCGGAGAGCTTCTCGTCGAGAAGGCCAACCACGAATCGGTCTCGAATCATCCGCTGTTTCATTTCGCCGAAGTCACAGTGTTCAGCCTGCACGCGCAGCGCCGTGAGGAACTGATCGACCGTCTCGCCCTTCTTTTGTTGCCGACTGTGGAAGCACGCGCTCTCGAACACGACGTTGCGTTCCTTCACGAAATATTCATCCAACTTCTCTTTTACGACGTCAAATTTCTTTGCGTCTGCTTCTGCTAGGTCGAACGATACAAAAATGTCTCTTGCCTGTTTGCCCATGGAATAGAGCAGGGTACGGACTTGCGCCTCGTCACTTCGCTCGTTGATACCAGACGCGTAGCGGTAGTCATCGAAGTGCTGTATCCAGCTAGGCCACTCCGACGAATTATTGAAATCCAGTGGCGGCGGCTGCTGGAGGGACGCGAAGAATCCTGACGGATTCTGTCTGGTGGCTTCTGCCATAGGTCCTCAGTTCTGGCGTGACGTGGCCACTTCTGACACCATGTCGAGTTTCCTAGGTTGGGGTGCCCACAACAGCTGTGAAATGAGCGACCATCCAGTCCAGGCTCCCAGGCAGAAAAACGTCTTTATCTCGTGCGTTCCTTTCGAGCCGTCCGCATGTGCCTTGTGCCAGCCACGTCGCACGTGGGTCACTCAACAATCACCACAAGCGTGAAAGTCTACAATGATGATAACACACCGGCTATCTGTCAGAAAGAGGTCTCTGTGGAATATCGAGTGCATCGATCTTATCGAAGACATTCCGGCGGAACCACCGGAGTCGTTTGGCACTACTCCGGCGAATTGGCGAAGCAGCTAGGTTCAAGGACGCAATATCGGGAATTTTGTTTTTGTTTTTTCGTTTACATTTGTGTGACATTTCGGACAAAATAAATGCTAAATGCACTGGTTATCGCATCATTTTCTTGTTTTCGAACTGCTAACCAATAACCCAAATGGTAGTTTTGAAGCGTTGGCGGCACTGCAGCGGTTACATCGAAAACACCGCGTCATGGTTTTCGTTCTGTTTGTGTTTTATCCCTCTTTTGTGTATCGGAATTGTTTCCCTGGTCTCCGAAACGTCTGCGCCTTCCTCCATCTATGACAACGGCGTCAACGATCTTCATGATGCTACTCCTCCCGTTGTATTTCGCCTGTCTGTGGAAAGCCTAAACGAGCCCTCTTCTGCTGCCGGCCGCGAGGACACCACCACTTGAATCTCTTTGCTTCTGCTCCTATGCAGTCCCGTCGGTGCCGCCCATCACTCCTGCTGAATGGTGATGACTGTCCAAACCCAGGTCCGTACACGTTGTTGTGCTAGCACTGCAGCAGGATGGTTCGCGGCAACCAGGACGGCCTATGCTGTGACCTATGCGAGTGGTGTCATCATAGCGGCATTTACATATCTTTCGCGGAATACCGCAGGCTAGGTCGATCCAACGATTCTTAATACTGTCTTTGCTGCTTCCTCCTGCCCATTTCTGACGACCTGTTTGAATGCGGGGACCACGCCCTGCTCGAATAGCTCGCCCCACCCGTCATAGGCTCCACTAACGCTGTGCATCCACCGATCTCCTCAGCCCTTGCAATGTGGTTCTCGAACGTAAGTTCTCTCAAGAACAAGCTCCTAGGCTTCCCAGCCACCCCTTAATACCACCCGCTGCACATATTTGCAGTATGTGACACATGGCACGACTCATCCCTTTATGACATCCACACTACTGGTGGCACAACGCACACACCTCGCCGTCGTGATCGCGGCTCCCACGGTAGAGGAGTCTTGGCAGCAGTTCTCACTCACCTCCCCACCCGTAAGCGAACCGACCTTGAAGCTCCGCGTCTCGAAGCCGTGTTCGTCGAGGTGACGTTCAAGAAAGTGACAACATTTATATGGTCCGTATACTGCCCGCCCTCACTTCGCCGGATCTCTTATGACCTATTGAACAGTGCCCACGGCGAAAGAAGTACCAAGTCTTATTAGAACATCTACATCCTTAGAGATTTCAATGCAGGCATTGGCTGGTTTATCACTCAAGTTCTAACCACCTCTGATGCTCTTGATAATTATTTGCTGGACATTATGCAGAGCTATGGCTTCTCACAGCTTGTCAAAGTAGCTTCATATACATCCAGAGGTCACCGGACAGCATTCCTGGACCTTGCATTCACCACAAATACATCTCTCATGTCCCGTTGCGAGCTGACCACCAGTCTCCCTGGCTCCAACCACGCAGCCCTCCTCATCGAAGCCTTCCACTACCTGCCGAAACATTCCGATATGCCAAGGTAATACAGCTGTTCGACAAAATCGACATTGCACACCTCCAACAGCTGGCGCATCTTGCGCCCTGGACTATGATCTTCTCGGAAGAATCTCCAGACGATATATACAACGCTTGGCTTGACGTCTTGAGTGCTATAACGAAGGACTGTGTCCCTACTCGCATTTCCTCTCCGCGCCACCCCTGGATCACATGGGAAATGATAAAACTCAGGCGATGCAAGAGGCAGCTTTTTCAGAAAGCTAAACGTACCGGAAACCCGCATATCTCCAAGGCAAAAGCCTCCAGCGGCGACTGAAACGGCTTATCCACACGTCCGACGCCTCCTATGTGTAATCCGTTTCCAGCAAAGCCTCAGAGTTCCCTAGACTATTCTGGGCATATGCAAACTTTCAAAAGCAATCAAAGCTGTCTCCACAGGTTGTCTCCCAGGGAACCACCGTTACCGACCTAAAGCCTATCGCTGACCTTTTCAGTGTGCCCTTCTCCCAGACGCAGACGGTTGACCCTCCATCCACCCAGACCACAACAGCTGCGAGCGTGCTGCATTCAACGCTCCCACGCTTTCAGTGTCGTCCATAAGCACCGAGGACACTTACCAGGCTCTTCAGTGTCTGAGTGCATACCCGCCTGCTGACCCTGACGGCATCCACCCTACGCCACCCCTCTCTTAAAGGGAGGTGGCGCTCGTACTGACGACTTGTCCTGCTAACACCCGACCTGGACTACCTCTGTTGGCTGTCGTACCATAGAACGCGCCCTTTCAAAGCAACTCTCTGATCACATGGAGTTCCACAACCTCCTTGCTCCTCACCAGAATGAATCTAGGCCAGGGCGTGGTTACGAATCAGCACTTGCTCTCGCGGTGCATAACATAAGCGAGAATCTAAACAGTGGAGCCACCTGCGAACTCGTTCAGCTCGATTTCCGTCAGGTCTTCGGCAATGTTAGCCACGCATTGTTGGCAAGAAAGTTTCCTCACTTTGGTATTGAAGGAAATCTTCTTCGGTAACTGACCAATTTCATCACCTCTCGCCGGTAACGTGTTCTCTTTCACGGCTCTGGTTTTTCCCAAGGCTCTGTCCTGGGACCTGCGCTGTTCAACATGTTCATTATTGACGTCACCGCCAACCTCAAGTCTCAACCCCTTCTCTATGCCGATGATCTGACCTTCACACATCCGATTCAAGCAGCAGATTCCCATAGTCAACTTCAAGAAGACATCGGAAAAATTACTAGATGGTCTGTACACGATTGGCTACCTCTCAACCTCTCCAAGTGCTCCACCATGCTCATCACAAACAGCCATCGCAAACACAGCAACCACCAAAGCCTGCAAATTCCCAACCAGCCCCTGAAATAGGTTTTTCAAACAAACTTCCTGGGAGTCACGCTGGACTACAGGCTCAAGTTCGATGTTCACATGGACGCAGTTATAGCTCGATCACGACGAATGCTAGGTTTCTCGCCCCGTGTCAACTTCGGCACCGGAGCAGACGCTCTACGTGTACTGCACACTGCGCTCTTGGTGCCACAGCTCGAGTATTGCACCCCAATCTGGTTGTCTCACCAAGACTATCGGCTGGCAATATGTGTTCAGTGACGTGCTGCCTATGCAGTGGTCCGCAGGGTGCACCGCCACACTCATCTTTACTGGGAAAGGCGTATTCCGGAGCTACTGCTTGCATTTCGCTGGCAGCCTTTTTCTGTGCGACGTTATGTGGCATCGCTGCGGTTATTCTTGACCTCCAACCATCGGGAACCCACCCCCATCCCCCCAATTCATTGGCTTCCCGGATCCGCCGCACTCGGAATGGCGACCTGGCTCCGATTCTGGCACGCACCCTGCGCCACCGCCAATCTTTCCTCCCACGCGCTGTCCAGCTGTGGCGCTCCCTCCCACGGTCCGTAAGAGACTGGTTCCCATGTAACGCAGAAAACATAAGGACAATCTACCGCCAAGCCGTATAGCCTATTTGTATATAAAGTAAAACCTGTTTATAACGAACAGCAGGAAGTGCTACGATCAGTTCGATATTGCAAGTAGTTCGATGTAGCAAAAAACATTTACAACGAACTTCCAAGGTTTTTGAGACTTCGTGTTGTGTTGTCCTTCTTCCCCCCCCCCCCCCCCCGACTCGGGGTTTTGTCTAAAATGTTGAACCTTCACCAGCTTGTTTGCGCCCCAACGTGGGCCAACGCTTCGGGATGAAAATTTTGTGTGTGTGTGTGTTTGTACGTGCGTGCGTGCGTGCTTGCGTGCGTGCGTGCGTGCGTGCAGAATGTATTTTTTTAGCTTTCTCCCCTTCTGAAGCGCTTTTGTTCGCTCAATTTTATTCGCAACTTGAGCTTCTAGAATTTCCTTTCTCTCCTACATCTTTTTTGAGGGAAGGGACAGGCTAGAAGACGACTTCTTGCGCGTTTTCGGAAGCCTTCCCGGGGGAAAAAGTTCGATTTCGCCAATATGTTGTTCGTTCTAAAATATACTTTTTACATGCATTTTTATTTAAATGTTTTGTGAGTTCGATATCGACAATAATTCGCTGTACGTGGGTTCGTTCTAAACGGGTTTCACTGTAGTTGTGCCAATTACCCATTTATTATCCCTTTTTTACTTTTAGTTTGGTGTACTAGGCCTTCTGGTACGAGTTTTCGGCCTTTCTAGTACACCCTAGCTCTCCTGGGTCGAAATAAAGATTAATATTATTATTATTATTATAACACGACGAGGACGAACTACACTGAGGTTGCATCTAAGCTAGGTGGCGCAAGCTACCGCCCATAGAGACGATGTGGTTGCCACGGAGAGACGCATGCGCAAAGTGGGGCAGTTCGTCGGGGTTCGCTAGACCACGCGGGACTGTGGACACCCATAAAGTTATTATAATGTAGGGTAGAGTTTCAACTGGGGCTTATGTCTATGCGACTTCCGGGACTTAAATTGAAGCATACCGCAAACAGTCTACTTTTCCGGTGCTCCTGTGCGTTCCTATCTGAAAACGCCCGTGCATTTTGTTACTTCAGCAGAAAATCACAGAGATAACTTTTGCTAGTTTGATCGCACCGAATAGTATGTACCTTTCTTAACATTGTAAAAGTGTAATTTATTTAGTTACGGCATTTTTCTTTGCCACTGAACGATGTTAAACTTGGCTATATTTCAGTCCCAAACCTCTGTTCCGTGGCTGGTATGTAAAAACGAGCGACGATTCCAAGCAAAATCCCAATCAAAAGGAATGTAGAGTGTGTTTAAGGCTCGCCAATATTCCGTTACAGCTTATACATCGCTATAGTCGGTTACAAGTCAAGAAGGTAGGAGAAGCTCCTCCCATAATCGTGATGCGACCGTTTGAAATCCATCCGCAGTCGGAAGAAGAGTTCCCTGGAAGCAGAGCCTTTGCCTGGAAGCACCCCTTGTTCCGCTTCAATGAAAAGATAATGACTACAGAGTGATGCCAACTTGTCTCCAACCACCCCCTCCCCTTTTTTTTTTTCTTTTAAGAAAGCTACCTTTGTATCCATCGGAGAGGAAACCGAGCCCCTGAAAGTGGCCTTTGTATCCACGGAGGGGAAGCTAATCCCCCAAATTTTGTGTCGTTTTTGTTTCCATCGGAAACAAAAACGACTTCTAATCTCCCTCTCGCGGCTTCCACAACGCCAAGTCAAGGTCGAAAGATAAAGCAAATATTCAAAGCAAGGCAAAACCCTCTCCCGCGTTGGCCACGACGTCACGGAAACGATGGGACGCTATTGGATGGGGAGGTGGCGGAGGGATATATGATTCCCTTTGAGGGGCATTTGCCGCCACCTTCTTGACCTGTAACCTACTATAATATGCCCGTCCTGTCGCTATATGAAAATGACCCCGTCGTGCATATTTACGAGCGGTTAAAAAAACATTCGAAACGTAAAGAATAAAGTACGTAAGCTATGAAAGGTATGTCCTTTTATTATTTCCTATGCCTAGCACCTTTTATCGGGCGCCTGTCCTTTGGCTTCTCCCTATTTCTAGATTTCCAGCGTGCGGGTTATGTTGAACGCAGAACAAGCACCTTCGCATATATTAGTAGTAGTAGATTGTGGTTTTATGGCGCAAAAGCAACAAAGGCTATGATGCGCCAAGAAGTGAGACTATTGCATAAGAGGATTTAGGAGAAGAAAGAGCTTTAGTAGCTTGTAGTTTATGAATTTATGACCATGAAAAATGTATAACATATGGGCAGAAACTTACGTTAAGAATAAAACTACAATTTGCGTAAAAGATCAATACCTTCTAAAAACTTAAAAACCTGGGTGGGTGGGAGTAGTGGCTCGTTTCCAAGTAACACACATAGGTGTAAAGGGACATGCTCTTTGTATAACTGGGAGAAGTAGTGGAGGCGTTTTTCATCGTAAGCAGGACATTTGAGAAGGATATGTAAGACACTTAATGGTTCCTGACAATGTTCACATTCAGGAGGGTCCTCCCCTTGTAAGAGATGTCCATGCGTGAGCCATGTGTGTCCAATGCGGAGTCGACAAAGGACTACCTCACAGAACCTGTCTCTGTGCCTAGCACTCTGCCACTCACTGAGAAAGGGCTTGATCATGTGCAGTTTGTTTGACACCTGTAGGCTCCATTCTGCTTGCCACTGAGCTTTAACATGGTATTTGATTAAGGCACAGTAATCTCTGTAGGGGATACTACTAATGTCTACAGCACGTTTGCCAGAAGTGCACGCAGCACGATCTACCTCTTCATTCCCTGGGATTCCGACATGGCTCGGTACCCAGCAGAATAGAACATTACATCCTTTCCTGGTTGCTGCAACTATTTTGTTGTGTAATAAAACAACGAGGGCATTCTTTGGGGTTTCAAGTGACGTCAGAGCCCGTAAAGCACTCAGCGAATCTGTATATATAACAGACAGAGGGTTGCTTGTTTGGATAATATGATCTACTGCAAGCAGAAGGCCATGCAGTTCAGCAGTGAAAACAGTAGCGGACGAATTTAGCCTACGAACACTTCTTACTGAAGGGCCAATCATGGCACAGCCAACAAATGATTCAGTTGTTGTACCGTCTGTGTAGTAGTGGGAATGAGAATCATGTTCCTTGTGGAGTTCGAAAAATTCTTGTCGCATGACCTCAGTTGGGGTATCCTTCTTATTGAACTTTGTTAATGAAAAATCACAACGTATGCAGTTAAAATCCCATGGTGCCACCGTACTTGCAACTGTATCAACCGGGAGCTTACTGTCTATCCCAACAGACTCTGCGAAATTCCGGTTTCTCATCACGAATGGAGGGATAATGCTAGGCTTGTTTTCGAATGTCCTCTGATATTTAGTGCCCTCCACAGCCTCCCGGGCTGGATGCTGAGCGACTGATCGTATCCTTAACGAATACATACATCCCAGGGAGGATCGCCGTCTGTCAAGGGACATCTCATTTCCCTCAGCATAGAGGCTGAGCACAGGCGACGTTCTGAAGGCTCCAGTTGCTAAACGAAGTCCCTGATGATGGATGGGGTCCAGTGCCTTAAGAGCCGATTGCCTAGCAGATCCATATACAAAGCTGCCGTAGTCCAGGCGTGAGCAAATCACAGAGCGATAAATTTGCAAAAGACATTTACGATCAGAGCCCCATGTCTTGTGGGACAGAACTTTAAGGAGGTTCAGTGATTTTTGGCATTTTATCTTCAGGTTTTTATGTGAGATGTGAAGGACAATTGACGGTCAAAAATAAGGGCCAAAAACTTATGCTCCTTTTTTACAGGGATGGGAATCTGGTGCATTCGTAAGGTGGGCTCTTCGGCGATTCCCCTTCTTCGAGAGTAGCAGACGGACACTGTCTTATCAGGAGAAAACCTAAAACCATTTTCGTCCGCCCACTTCAGGAGGTTGTTGATTGCAACTTGAAGTCTACGTTCACAAATGGAAAGATTGCATGATGAGACGGAGATCTGAAGATCGTCTACATAAAGAGAATGTTGCACAGATGGAGGTATAGATCGGGCTATTGAGTTCATTTTGACTATAAAGAGAGTAACACTCAAGACACCGCCTTGTGGAACTCCAGTCTCCTGAACAAATTCTCTGGAGAGAGCAGTACCCAACTTGACAAAAAAGGTTCGCTCAGAAAGATAGCTCTTTATGATAGCAAGCAACCTCCCGCGTACCCCTACTTCATACAAGTCATGAAGAATTCCATAGCGCCATGCTGTGTCGTACGCCTTCTCCAAGTCGAAAAACACTGCTATGCAGTGTTGTTTATTAACAAAAGCCTCACGAATAGTAGTTTCAAGACGCACCAAGTGGTCAGCTGTGGAATGGTAGGAACGGAACCCACATTGATTTTTATCTAAAATGTTTTGTTTTTCTAGAAAATAAATGAGCCTTTTATTAATGATGCGTTCAAATGTCTTGCTTAGGCAACTGGTGAGGGCAATTGGGCGGTAGCTAGATGCGGAGGAAGCGTCCTTCACGGGTTTCAGAAGTGGTACGACTATGGCTACCTTCCATGCCAGCGGGAATCTACCCTCTTGTCAGACGCGATTGAAGAGGTACAGAATAAGGAGTAATGTAGAAGGATGAAGGTGAGTAAGCATCCGGTAGTGGATACCATCAGGTCCAGGAGCTGAAGGCTTAGTTGAGCGAAGGACCATTTCGAGCTCGTGCTGCGTGAGGGGCTGATTGTAAGCCTCACGAACGGCACCTGAGGTCTTCACGGCATGCGCTTTTGCTTGCTCTTTGTATCTAAGAAATGCGGAGGAAGAGTTTTCGGAACTTGATACACGAGCAAAATGCTGACCAAGAAGATTGGCCTGACCCTCTAGGCTCTCTGGGCAGACCCCATTGTGGGAAAGAAGCGGGACTGCGAAAGCATGGTATCGCCCCTTGATCCGATGAACTTTATCCCAGACCTCTTTTAGTGTTGCAGTGCTATTAATTGAAGAGGCGTACCCCTGGAAATTGTCTCGCTTAGACTGGCGGCGAATGTTTCTTGCCCGAGCTTTCATTTGTTTAAAAGTAGGAGATTACTCTGTGTGGGGTAACGTCGAAAAATACCCCATGCTCTGTTTTGTTTTTTCTCGATTCAGTACACTCTTCATTCCACCACGGCTCGGGTCTCCGAGGGAGATGCGTGGAAGTCATAGGGATAGCAAGAGAGGCTGCATGAAGAATAGACTCACTTAACAGTTCTGTAACTTGGTCCACTGAGATTTTATCAAATGATGTACATGCAAGCTGCGTCGCCTCGGTAAAAACAGACCAATCTGCTTTATCGAACTTCCAACGGGCAGTCCGCATCGGCACGCACTTCGGAGGAAGGTTGTTTTAAAAAAAATCGGAAAGTGGTCGCGTCCATGTGGGTTAGTATCTGCGACCCATCCCTATCGGAAATTTCATCAGGATACGTAATTTGGGACTCTGACATCCAGTCAGCAGTCCTGGTGGAACGTGCCCTGATGGTCCATCAGATGACGTCTGACTGCCAGTCAGCAGCCCTGGTGGAACGTGCCCTGATGGTCCATCAGATGACGTCTGACTGCCACTGATGGAATGTCCCAAATTACGTATGTGGTGGTCTTTGATAGAATGTACCTTCCAAATTTGCGTTTTTCAGGTAAAAGGGACCCGTACGAAAATGTCAGATACAGGCCGGAATAAAAAATGCCGGTTCCACCTAGACCCAAAATTGGGGCACCAGTTGGTATCCACCCTGAAACCGCGCATTTCCAGTCCGAATTTTAGACCGAGGCGGTGCACCGCCGGAATCCCGCTGCGCTCACCACTGGACTCTACAAACGAATTTTTGCCTTGCCTTTAGCCGTTACAACCGAGAGATCGTCGCGATTTCAGACCCAGGCGGACGGGGTCTGAAATTGCGACGATTTCTCGGTTGTAACGGCTAAGGACATAGCACGAAATGCTTTTGTAGAGTCCAGTGGTGAGCGCAGCGGTAATTCCGGCGGCGCACACGGTCGTCCAGGCGTCGTCACCAAACACGGTGCACGGAACACACACACAGCACGCACAAGCACAGTATCCAGTGTTGAGTGCATCGGGAAGTTCCGGCGGGCAGCGGTATCCGAGTTGTCCAAGTATTGTCACCAAGCGCACCAGCGCATCCAGATGCCGAGCCAAACTGCAATGGGTCGGCAGCTTCGCACTATATAAAGATTCAAAGCCGAGGTCCGTGGTTATCCATCCAGGGCAACGATAGGCGCGTCAGTATCCTTGCGCCCGCAGCGCGAATGTTGCCACCGGGCGAGCCGCCGGCCAGGCAGACCGGACGGAAGCGCAGAACCTAAACTCTCTACAGCGCCGTGCCGCCCACTGCAACAGACAATGCAAGGCGCGTGTCGTCACCAAGCAGGGTGCACAGAATACACACACAGCACGCACAAGCACAGTATCCAGTGTTGAGTGCATCGGAAAGTTCCGGCGGGTAAGCGGTATCCGAGTTGTCCAAGTATTGTCACCAAGCACACCAGCGCATCCAGATGCCGAGCCAAACTGCAATGGGTCGGCAGCTTTTCTGCAATGGGTCGGCAGCCTTTCGGACTTGGGGTCCGGTCGCGATTGGCGAGGTCTGGCGCGGCGAAGCGCGGAGGCGTCCTCAAAGCGTGCGCACACACGTCGCCTCTGGTCCAAAGTGACCCGGCGGCCCGGCCTGGAGCACTAAACGCTTGGGTTCTAATGTTCCTTCCGTCTCGTAACTTCTTGCACTGCACCGAAGACAGCGGGCACGATCTTTACGTTCACTGAACGCGTCGAAATGCCTCCATGTGCGACGAACCGGAAAACGTGGTGCGGCTGGTGCCGGAACTGCATAACTTCGAGCTTTGACACGGCGTGGCGCCACCTTCTAGTCCGCATTCATGTAAACGTTGCCGCGTCGGCCCGTCGGCTTCGTTGAAAGAAGAGTGGAGTCGATGCGCTGAAGTCGCTTTCATGTAAACGAGGCTATAGTCGGAACTCACGACAGACTGGGTCTTGTCGAGGAGAAATTCTACTAAAACAAAAGACATTGTAAAGCCCGGGCTGGATCGACAGGGTGGCACCGGCGCGCAAACAAAATTAGTTGAGAGCGATCGTTCATGGAAGCTCGGCGAAGCTTCTATGGGCGAAGCGAAAGTGGCGAAAGTAGAAAGGGGCGCGTTTGGCGTGCTCGGCATGTCAGGCGTTTCGGCGAGCTTCTGATCAGGGTTGTCGGGTGCCCTGCTTGTCATATCTCTAACATCAGCGGTTTAATGAGCTCACGTTCCGAAGTCGTTTTCTCGTGTATAGATTATTTTTCGTATTCATAGATTTGACGAAATAGTTGTATCCGAATGAACTTTACGTCCTTTGACCGTACGTCTGTCTGCACGTCAAAGCTTTTTGACGTACAGTCAGAGACAATCGATGTAAAGTTAGAGGCGCCACCAAGAAATCTTGACGGCATTTCGCGGCGGCCGACTGCCACCAGGAAACCATCAGAAAGCCGACAAGCGAGTCTGACTGGAGTTTGACTGTCGGTCAGAGTAACTTGTTGGCCAATCACACGTGTTTGACGTACTATCCGGCACAGTCAGGTGTCCACTAGAAAACATCAACTGCCAGACAGGGTTACATTGATGGATTTTTCCTTCGGAATGTAAAAGAAATAAAAATGAAAGCACTACCGATGTAAAGATCTATACACGAGGATGATAATGAGGATGGGTTAAAATAGGTTGGTTCTCCCGTGTTAAAAAGACAAAGTGAGTGAGACGTTAAAATTGATTCGATCATTCGACCACGGGTGTCAACGTGGTCGCTACCCCATAGACAGTTGTGGGCATTAAAATCTCCGAGTAAAAGAAAGGGTTCTGGGAGTTGGAGTAAAAGATCATTAAAATCACTTAAGGTAAGAGCAAAAAGAAGGAGGTATGTACAGGGAGCACACAGTGACCACTTTGTGAAGGAGGAGGCGCACCGCCACCGCCTCCAGTCCAGTGGCTAAATCGATCGCACAGCAGGGAATGTGCTTAGGCACAATCACTGCAACCCCCCTGCAGAAACAGATGCGTCAGCTCTATCTTTTCTAAAAATGCAATACCGCCTAAGAAAATTTGTAATACTTGCATTAAGATGAGTTTCCTGCGGACATAGAGCTTGTGGCCGATGTTCCTCCAAGAGGAACTCCACATCGTCGAAGTTCCTCATAAGACCACGACAGTTCCATTGAATGATCGCAGTCATTCTTTATGGAATTGCCCCTAATAAAGAAAAATTTAAAAAGGGTATGAATGGAATGATCATTTTGGAGAAACTACTGGTTTCTTCCACTTTATTTACGATAAGGAAAGAGGGACATTTAAGACAAACAGACCTTAAATGTCCCTCCTTCCTTATCGTAAATTAAGAACCAACACGCTCAACCATCTACATTCCACTTCTGTTTTCTGTTTGTTGTCTGCCACTTCATGTCCTCTTTGTCAGTTTCTGGAGCAGAAACGGTGCCAGCATCCGCTGTCATCTCTGCGTCCAGATCCTTTTGGCAAGCCTGCCAGGAGCCTGGGAGCTATTAGACGACAGTGGTGGCAACCCCGGCCTCTGCCTTGCCCTGCTGGAGAGGCGGTCGACGTACTGGGCTGACCAACTGCCCCATTCGCATTTTCCACTGCACGTGAAACGTGCTGCTTCCTCGGCGAAGTCCTTCCAAGAGAGGACGAGCGAGGGGCTCGCTCCCCCTTCCGGGGGGACGACGCAGAAGGAAGGGACGATGGAGTCATCACCATCACCTCAGTGGCACCCAAGTCTTTTGTAACACGTGGTGTGTCAGCTGCTTTTGCAGCTGAGAGTGAATGCCCAGGCAGAGCAATTTTTGGCCTGGGGGTGGGGGACTGCAGCGGCTTCCCACGGTCAGGAAAAGAGACCTGGGTTGCCACTGATGCCTTGGACGGTGCAGGTCCCCTGCTGGACACCGCCTCGGCAAAAGAGCCTCTCTGAAAAGCGGAGAGACGACGCTTCGCATCCTGATAGGTAATGTTCTCCTTCACTATGAGTGCAAGAATTTCCTTTTCTTTCTTGAAGTGGCCACAAGCTCTTGAGTATGCCGGGTGGTCACCATCACAGTTGGCACACTTCTAGTCTGCTCTGCAATCGTCGGCAGGGTGATCTTTGCCACTGCACCTGGCACAGGTCTCACGACCACGACAAGCGCGCGAACCGTGACCATCGAACTGGCAACGGAAGCAGCGGAGAGGATTTGTAATGTACGGCCGCACTTTGCAATTGATGTAGCCTGCTTTCACTGAAGGTGGCAGCGTACTCTTCTCGAAGGTTAGAATTATGTGTCTAGTCGGTCGTTCCTCGCCATCCCGTCGGATTTTGATTCGTTTTGCAGCGACAACACATTGAGCCTGCAGGCCCTCCACAATTTCTTCTTCGAAGCTGTCAGCCAGATCATCCTCCGATATCACACCGCGGATGGTGTTGAGTGTGTGGTGAGGAGAAACAGTCACCTTGAGGTCATGGATAGTTTGAATATTCAGCAAAGCTGTAGCCTGGAATTTTTGGATTACCTCGACAAGAAGGTCACCTGAAAAGAGCTTCTTTGCTTCATATTTCGATCCTAGTGTGGAACTTCAACAATGAAGGAGACACCTGACAGCTTAGCAGTGTCCTCGGAGTGCTGTACAAAAACTGAAAGTAAGAGTCATAGTACAGGCTGCTGGTGGAGTCACCTTTGTCCCTGAGACGGGTTTAGAGCAGTGACAAATAGACGATCTCTGAGACTGTCTGTTTCTATGCCTACCCAGTCTAGAAAACATTGGTAAAGTAGTCGTTGGAGTTTGAGTCGTCTTTGTTCAGGAACGTTGAAAGTGCTTCGGTCCGGACTCTTTTAGGAGGCCGATCAGGTTGTTTTTGCTTCGAACCCATACAGATGGGAAGGAAATTCAGTGCCCGGGTGCACCGCCCAACACGGAGCCCAACGAGGGGGTAGGTAATGTGCCATAGCAAGATGGGCTTGGCTGACACAATTACTCTACCAGTGCTGCCCGGGCACTATAACCGAGTGTGGATGCAGGGACAGGACCTGTTTGCACTCAAGGTTAGCCCTTGCCGCCTAAGAAGGTGAAAAAAGAAGGAAGAGGGTGTAGAAGAAAAGAGAAAGAGGTGGGAGGAAAAGTGAAAGAAGTAAGAAGTAAGAAGAGGGTAGAAGAGGCGACTGACTGAATCATCCTGGTCGGGCCAAGCCAGGACACCCGTCTACGAGAAGCAGGGGCCGAAGTGGTGTATTGCCTCGCCCGGGGGCCCCGAAGGGTTCAAACATACCCCGGGCTCAGCTCAACCACCAGGGTCCCCTTTTCCCCGGACACGGGTACGCCACGCACAGCCAGACGTGGGTGGGCGAACCCACATGGCTCGGGGTTCGTAGTGACGCCACTCACCAAGCACCTACTATGAAGTAGGTGCCCCCTGCGTGCGGGTATGGTGGCCCACGTGGCTGGGGTCCGTGGTGACGCTACTCACCAAGCACCTAGCACCTATGGTGCAGGCGCCCCTGCGGGGCTCGGGGTCCGTGGAGACTCCACTCTCCAAACACCTGCTTTCACAGGTGCCCCCTGCGGGGACCTTGGCATATATTCATGAGCAGAAAGAATATAGCAGCACAAGTGCTGCCTTGCCCGAGCGTGTTGTGTGAATGTGTGGCTGGACGTTTTGATTCACATTGCCCTTTAGTACTTCTCCTGAGGGGAGACGTTGAGTTAAATTGCGGTCCGACCGTAAGTGAGCAGTTGGAAGCAATTATCCTAAGCCAGCAGGCCATGACAGCACGCCTGGCGTCTATAGAGCAAAGGCTAGAGCAGTGGGCTGCCTCTGGTAACGAGCTTCTGACATCAATTGAGCAGAGAATGGAAGCATTTTCTTCCTCCGTCCCAAAACTTGAATAGTGTGAGGCCACTATTGAAAGCTTAAAATGACAGGTTGCGTCTTTATTAGACAAGGTCGATGATTTTGAGAATCGCAGCCGTCATAATAATTCAATTGCCTACGGAATTAACGAGGAAGAAAATGAGACATCAGCAACAATCAGAAAGGCCGTAATTGATCTTTTTATCGTATATGGGAATGAAAGTTCCAGGCGTCGAGCGTGTACATGGACTTGGTAGAAAAATGACAAGTAAGCCACGTCCAATGATCCTTAAATTTTTTTACTACAATGGAAGAATGCGATTGTTGAAAAACGCTGCCACACGAAAGGGAACTAGGATATCAGTGTCTGAAGGTGCTTCCTGTCGCATACAAACGGTCCGAAAGCAGCTGTGGCAGAGCGTTAAAGATAACAAAGCAGCAGACAACAAAATCTTTCTGCGCTATGATAAGCTTATCATAAACAACTAGGTGTACACATGGGACAAGGTAAACAACACACGATTTAATGTTCCTACTGCATGCGGAGTGCAGCGATTAGTGAATAAACAGCCACGTCAGCTTAAAGAAATGTCAATGCTAGAAGCTTGGCGAATAAAGTTGAATAATTGGAACACATAATGCTTGTTCACTCTCCTGACGTCATGGTTGTAACTGAGACAAAGCTACACCCTAATACTGGAAATTCATAGCTATGCCCACATGGTTATTACGTTGTTATAAAAGACATTCCTGGTGACGAGAATGCAGACCACCTTGCACTTTCTGCAAAATCTACTAGGAAACGTCTTTTCGCCTGCCACACCAAGACCTCAAGCCAGCCTTAAACAAGTAAATTACTAAGTTATGGCAGCTGGATTGGGACACACAAATTGATAACAAACTTAATTTTATTAAGCCAAACTTAGAAGTATGGGAGAGTTCCTCTCTTAAGGACCGCCGTTCGGTGTTTATTTCTGCTGCCTGAGAATTGGCCATTTCCGATTGACTCACCTGCACTTGCTCTGCGGTGAAGATGTAAACCTCTGTGAAAGTGTGGGAAAATAATAACTGTCCTTCACATCCTGTGGAATTGTATATTTTTGACCATCAGCATGGAAGATATTTTCCTGAACTTTTCAGAAACCACCGTTCATTTCATCCTTAATTTTTTGCTTGGCGATAGACCTCTGGTAGCATTTGCTCGAGTTCTAAGTTTCCTACATGCCTTTTGCTTTTTCCACCTGAAATAGCTAGATAACTAATTTTAGACGTAACTGCTAGGCACTTTATACTAACTTGCTTGGCGCGATATGGCCAAAGTCGCTCTTGCTCTATTAAACCCCAACCATCATCATCAACCCTCCCAGTCACCAGAAACATCGCAACCGGAAGGACTTAGCAGAAGCGAACGGCAAGCGGTAACCACTGAAAAGATACCCGATGCCGAAATTGGAATAATTAGATCACGCACACGCGCCGAGCCCGGGAACTACGCCCCCCCTTGCTATTTGCATATAAACGTACAGTCTCCGGCAATATGAAAGACCCACTGGGAGCGCGTGGCCGAGCCGGTGGCTGGCGGGGCTGGTGGCTGGCGGTCAGCGCTCCGGGCAATTCCATTCTGCTTCGAGGGAAGACGCTCACTCGGGACTCAGCACAATCTGATAAGCGCGTTGCGCTTTAGCTGAGCCCGAGTCAGCGTTTTCCCTCGAAGCAGAATGGAATTGCCCGGAGCGCTCGCAGCGCCCCCGCCAGCCACTGCCTCGGCCACGCGCTCCCAGTGGGTCTTTCATATTGCCGGAGTGTGTACTCCTCAGATCCTAAACGCATTCACGCACGAGACACAGTCCGAACTACACGAAACTTAAAGTGCTGTTCATAACCTGAGGAAATTTTGCCGTTCCTTCCAAGCTGAGTCGAGGCTTGGCCTATGCAGTTTCTGATAGATCTGATCGTTATTGCTTGGTTCGCGACTCTCTTGACACTATTCTGCTCCTTATGTAGAACACCTTTCTTTGACCAGTACGCGGTACAATTGTTGCATTTCTGGGGCCCTAAACTCGTAAAACACAAAGATGGAGCCGAATGTTTGCGGAGCGCGCCAATTAAACGCCGGTGACAAAAGCGCGAAGTCATCGTCGTGATAGCCCAATCGGTGCGCTCCGTGATTCGGTGCGCTTTTTTTGACGTTGGGAAAACTGGCTGTATGGCACAGTCGTTGCGCAGATTTTCGCCGGCAACGCGGACCCCTGCGCGATGTGGCCCCCGCTGTCTCGAGTGCGGGTTTTCTTGTTGCGCCACTGTGATTCGGAGCTCTTTTGGTTGGGATAGGAATAGTTCCTTAGGTGGTAGTCTTGTAATTGTGTCCTGCTGGTTGGCGGCCGCATTCACTTGTATTTCGTGCCTCTCACATAGGTGTAAGAGGCGCGGGGTACGAGTAGTGGGGCGGGTGATCGTCCGGGAGCTATGCCCGACTAGCATTTTGCCTTTTGTTAGGCAAAGAAGAAAGCCGTTTCTGCCGTTTGTTGACGAGATGTAAGGTGCGGCCTCGCTTGGTTTGCTGGGTTATGTTTGTTCTGTCCATCCCTTCATGTTTGAGTGCCCGTGTGCTTTTATTCCTCCCCAGTTACGCGGTCCGTTCTATGTCTTTCACAACAGTGTAAATTAAGTTTTTTATACACTAAACCTCGGTGTCTGTAGCCAACTCAAGTTAGTTATGCACCTCAATTACCTGTCCCCAGGATTTTATATAAAAATCTGCAAAGTGTTTTGTTCCGTTTCGCACACTTTAAATGCCAAAGTTTTGATGGTCGTGCTCAAGACGTTAATTTATTTATCAAAGTGTATCAAAATGGGCCTTTTTGCAAAAATATCAGTTCAAGAGTTCCCTCTCTGCTGGGCCAAAAGGCCCAGCAGAGAGGGAAGATGGTTTCATTGTAGTATAAACTTCGGGGCCGAAGTTAGCCCACGATGGGGACAAAGGCGAAGTTTAGGGGAGGCGTATCTAGGTCACAGCGGATCAATGGGCAAACAGGATGTAGCTGACGTTTTGGGTGTCGAACAGCCTTGAGCCCAGTCGCGTGTCTAAGTGGCAGCAAATATTTGGGGAAAGGTGGATTGTAATAATTTTTTCAGTAGGCTCATGGGGAAGGCGAGGCATGCTCAATTTCGGATACACTGCAGAACCCCACACCGTAGGGAAATGATGAGATAACCCCGCACCTGATGAAGCTGCCGGGGGTCGTAATGTGGGTTACGCGCGTAGGTCTGCTGTGAGCCCCACGAAGGGGGCTCATGTAGACTGCCCACCTAGGCCCTCTGTGGGCCCCACGGGGTGGGTCATGTGGACTGCCCGAGTAAATCCACTGTGGGTCCCCCGAAGCAGCCCAAGTGCAAAACCAAAGTCGCAAAACCGAAGTGGGACCCATGTGGGCTGCCCCATTGGAACCCACGTCGGCAAACCTCCAGAGTCATCTTTGTGCTACTTGTGCACAGCACTTATTGAGGTTAAACAGTGATTTTTAGAGGGGATTGCCGGTTCATCGCGAAGATCACTGTGTCTCTAAATCGACAAAAAATAAACGAATCTTGACTTTCTTTTGGTTCTCTTTTCATGTCTTGAAGGTGAATGTTCGTGATTTTCAGTACGCAAGATACCCTTTGTGAGAGTGCGTGCCCTCCACCTAGCTGCTTCATCGATTCCCAGCTTCCTCAGTGGGTACAGCTCTGCCCACTTTGAGAAATGATCGGTAATAACCAAGAGGTACTGGTTTCCCCGCGGACTTCTCGGCAGTGGGCCGGTGATGTCGCGACCGACGATCTCCCGCGGGTAGTGACTCTCCACCGACTGCATCAAGCCCGGAAGCTTGCCCCGGGCTTCGCTTTCCGGCAGGCTGGACAGCTGCGGGCGTATCGGAGTGCGTCTTGCCTCATCCCCGGCCAGGTCGCGGCGCGGCATAACTTATGAAAAGTCTTGCTGCCACTGCCATTACCTGCCAGAGCCGAGTCGTGGAAATACCCGATAAACCTCTTCCGTAGCTTCCTCAGAATCACCACCCTCAAGGGAGACTCATAACCCTCCACTTCATCGATCGTTGGGATGTAGCGAAGCAAATAAGCCGTCTTCGCCCAGCAGATACGACTCAAATTGATCATTAACTCGACCGCCAGCCTTCCCGGTGTCAACCGCAATTTCCGCCAGTTTACCCAACACCCGCTGACAAAAACCATCTGCTTTCTGGGCCTCGACAAGCTCTTTCTTGCTGATCACTTCAGCCCAAGCGACGATCCTTTGCTCCTTCGTGCCGCGCGCTAAGGCTGTTACAAGTGCCGGTTGCCTCGCCTCCTCCCAACCGTAGGTGAGGGACCTCACCCCTGCATCCGAAACATTCTCCTGTTCTTCCCGCTTGGCTTCCCGCTTGGCTTGGGGTGATGCCTACCGTATCACCCCAAGCCTAAATCCTAAATATGCAATGGGTCCTGGCTCTTTCCCCTCCTGCCAGTCGCTATCCTGCCTTCCAGCGAACATGCCGTGGCACTCCTCTGCCCCCCAAGACGACTTCCTTACGTCTTAACCGCGCTCCTTGTTTCCTGCCAACCATTATAATGGGGTACCCTAGAGAGCGCGTCCGCGACCTTGTTGGTCGATCCCTTTCGGTACTCAACCGTGTACGAGTAGCGCTGCAAGGTTAGTACCCAGCGGGCCAGCCTTCCCGCGGGCTCTTTTAGCCTCTGAATCCAGGTGAGTGCTGCGTGATCAGTCTGAATAACGAAAGTCGTACCGTCTAAATATAGGTCGAACTTCTTCAGAGCAAACATGACGGCCAACCCCTCCTTTTCCGTCACGCTGTAGTTGCGTTCTGACGGTGTGAGCGTTCGACTAGCGAATGCCACAGGGCGTAACTGTCCATCATGCTCCTGTAGCAATACTGCTCCGACACCGTAGTCGCTCGCATCTGTCTCCACAACAAAATGCCGATTAAGATCTGGTAACCGAAGGCTAGCGGTGCTTGCTATTGCCTTCGCGAGAGAATAGAAGGCAGCACCCTGCTCTGGACCCCAGACCCACCTCGAGCCTTTCCGGAGCAGCAGATCAATGGCCGCGCCAGCTCCGCGCAAATCGGGATGAACTGCCGGTAAAAGCCAACCATCCCCAGAAACCTTTGAAGGCTCTTTATATCGTGCGGTGGTGGATAATGGAGAATGGCCCTCAATTTCTCATTGTTCGGCTTCAAGGTACCGCTGTCTACGACAAAGCCTATAAGATTTACCTTTGAAGGCGGCCAGTTGCACCTTGTTTGGATTAATTGTTAGACCGGCCTCACTCATTCGACTTAAGACGATCTCGAGATGAGTTAGATGCTCTTTGAACGACTTAAAGAATACCACAACGTCATCCATGTAGGCCATGGCGAAGGTAAATTTCGGATGGCCCAGCACGATGTCCATGAGCCATTGGAAACTCGACGGCGAGTTCGAAAACCCAAACGGAAGACGCGTAAACTCAAATAACCCCCTGTAACAGGTGAATGCCGTCTTTTGGACATTGTCTGGCGCCACCTGGATCTGGAGAAAACCCCTGCTACAATCCAGCGTAGTGAAAACCTTCGCGCCTCCAAGCGAAGACATTATAGACTCAATAGATGGAAAAGGATACCCGTCCCTTCTAGTGACCTCATAAAAGAGCCCCTGAAAAGAAAAACTAAGTTTTTTTTAAGCAGTCTGGTTGGGAGACGCGTGTCGAGAAATAAATATTACGCTAAAAATAATTTTTAGAGCAATATTGACGGCGAGAAATTTATTTTAAGTTTTGCGCGCAAATCCCATGTCATTCAGCTCGGCTTCTCATTGGTAACGATGGTCATTCAAATCAGCATCTCATTGGCCAATAGAATGGGTGACAGCTTAGATGCTGGTTATAAAATCTTCGTGATCTCTTGAAATCGCCTTTTGAATTACATATTTTTAGGTTTAAGAAACAATCCATCGAATAAACGTCGTAATTGTTTACAAACGTTTTACAAAATCGTAACTTCCATTCGGCTACCACAACAAACAAAAGCTTCGCCATTTTTTTTCTGTCATGGTCGCCGTCTTGTAACGCGTCTCACGTACCTTGGGTGGTTTTATAGTTTTATCGCGTTTATATCTGAAGACCTCCTGAAGAGGGTTTGTTGCTTGTGTTAGTTAGTCATCGTAAGTACTTAGGAAGTGGCATGGGGTGACAGGTTTTTATTTTTTTGCTCTTCTGTGCGTGAATCGTGTCTCCCGTTTACCCTATCTTTTGTTTGTTTGCTGGCGCGCGCCAGTGCCAAGTTTTTTCTTTAGATGTCGCTTCCCGTAAAGTGTTTAGTGAAGGCACGCGGCACCGCACTCAACATTTAATAAAAAATCAGTTACCACTGCGTGTCCTCGCGGCGGCTTGAAGGGTCGTGCGGCTCGGACGAACTCGTCGAGGCACCCGCTGCGCCGCTTTCCGCGGCGAAGCGGGTGCCTCTTCGCGAGCGGTTGTCTTGCGGCGATCGGAGCGGACGCCTTCCGGCAGCTGCTGGCAGCGTTGAAGCAACCGACGCTTCAGGTCAGGGTCCATCGCGACGACTATGCACTGTGTGTACCACCACGGTACATGCACGGTACGACGTGCGACCGGCAGACACAGGGGCTGTGTTCCAAATCTTACCCAAATGGATCCGAGTTACTCCGGCGGATCGTATCACGTGACAGCACAGACTGAAAAACGCCGGATGCGGTAGGTTTTAGAACGCCAAAGGTACAAAACCCTTCCCTGGAGTAAGATCGAGTAAATTTTGGAACGCGGCGACGCGGCCAGGAAGTAGCAATTAATAGCTCTCGTACGGGGCACAGCCAAGCCACAATTTGTGTCTCTACACAGCCAAGCCAATCCACTACGACAGGGGCGGGGAGTACCTCTCCTCCACGCGCCCGAAATGCCGAGAGGGAGACAACAAGTGGAAAGGAGGTAACCACCACTGACACGCGTGTCCCAACCAGACTGTTAAAAAAAAAAACTTTTTATTTTTATTTTCAGGGGTTCTTTAAGTCTTCGGTATTCAACGCAAAGGCGCGCGGGCGCGCGGTGCCGTCTTTCTTTGGCGCCAAAACTACTGGAAACGCCCACCGACTCTGCGATGGCCGCACCGCCCCCGTGTCCAGCATCTCCTCGAGAGCCGCGTCTGGGAGGGCCCGTTTATGTACGCTTATACTTCGTTTCACCTTATCTGCGAGCGAAGCCAAAGTTAGAAGCGCGAGACCAGCGTTTTTTGCGTTTCTGCCCAGCTCGGGCGCTCGAGCAAAGCCTGAACGCACGGAGCTTTCGTGCTCGCGCTTCCAGCTTTGCCTTCGCTCGCACATAAGGTGAAACGAAGCATAGTGGTCTAGGATTACACCCCCACGGCTTGGCCTCTCCTGTATCTATCCTATGTTGTAAAACAGTCGTAAGCCTCGGTCTCTCGGTAAACATAGCTGCGTGTTAGGACAAGGCGTTCGCTAGCATCCGCCGTTGGTCGGCGGGCCCATCGAAAGATGCACTTATCATTTCGACGTTCCCGGGCACGACTCCTGCAGCTAATACCTGCTCCTGATGTGACGCAGCGAGCGAACGTTCCATTCCCTGCACCAGAGGTGATGAGGCAACAAAGGGACTAAAAGGGGAAAACGCACTATAACAATACCTGTTGTTCGTCAAGTCCAGGATTATGCCCTCACGACAGACGAAGTCCTGCCTCAAAATAACAGGAATTGACATACCAGGCAGGTAAACGAAACGTTGCCTCCTTCGTCTGCCGTCAAGGCCAAGGTGAAGGCGCATCACCCCTCGCGCTTCGGCCAATCCTGTCGCTAAACGCAGCGGAGTTACAAGTTCACGCGCGCAAAGGTTTCTGTTACGGCAGTCCTCGTACACATTATCGAAAATTAGAGAAAGACTAGAACCGGTATCAATTAGCTCCGAATATTCTCTACCACCGATCTCTACCCGCACGTATGAGCCCTTCTCTGGTGTCGTGCTCTGAGCCCGACCTCTGAGTCGAGGTCGGCAACCTCGACTCCAAGGACCTGATTAGTGGCGCCGGCCTCTGGCGTTTCCCTGGGAACATTGAGAACCAGACGCTACCCACGTGCAATGCCGCCTGATGTGCCCAAGACGATGACAGTTGTAACACCTGACTTGTGGCCGGTCTTTACGCGCAACCTGTCCATCGTTACCCTCACGCGACACTTCATCTGTGGCAAACTGCGGTGAGTCATGGTTCCCGCGACTGTCGTGACCAGTCGCGCCTCCGCGGTGGTTAACCGATGCGCCACCCCTACGGGTCTGCACTCGGGCCGAGTTTGCGTTGGCTGCCCTGCGCCTTTGCTCGTAAGCGAAGGGGTTTAAAGCCCGGGGCGTTAAGGCTACCCCGTGACCGCGCTCCGCAACGGCCGTATACGCTGTGCGGGACTTGATGTGAGTCTCTGCGGCGCGTCCTGCCCACGCGCACCTTGGCTCTAGGGACTCCTCGGCCCTCGGAGGGGGTGGTACTGCAGCTCAGCGAGCAAGCCCGCTTGGACCGTTCGCGCCTCTCTGGCAAGTGCCTCCAGATCCGCAAAATCCCATCCGCGCAGATAGGTTTTGAATCTAGGGTGACATTGCCGTATCGCTCTAGCTACCTTCTCTGCGTCAGACGCGGATGGTTCGGCCCTCGAGTAGAGCTCCTGGAGCGCGCGAACGTACTCCACGAGAATCTCGTCGGGGTGCTGAGTGCGATTAGCTAGTTCGTCCCTAATCCGCATCTCATAATCGTGGGGCGAAAATTCCTCCCTAAACCGCGTCCGGAAGTCCGCCATCGATAGAAACGGTCGTTGCAACCGTCTCCAAGGCGACGCGTCCCCTGATAACGCGATCGGCACGATCTGCACCAAGGCCGTTTCGTTTGATGCTCCCAACGCGGCTACATACGCATCCAAGTCCTGTAAGAAATCGTGGACCAATTTCTCGTCGGAATATCCCGCGTAGGTCGGCGTCGGTACGGACAACCGCGTTCGGGGCAGAGACGTAGGCGCGGCGCTCGCGACTCCTGGAACCGTCGCGATTTGTCGCGAGAACGTCTCCATCATCGCCGTCATGGCGCGCCTAAACTCGCCGATGTCTGCCGCGCCTCCAGCTGGAGCTGGTGGTAAAATCCCAGCATCTGGAGATGCTCGCGTACTAGAGCCTTCTCCGGCCCCCTGCAGCGTCAGACGGTTTCTGAGTTCCGCTCTCAGACGAGTCGTCCTCGTCCCTATTGGGGGTCGACCTCGTCTTGGGGGGCATCGTTAGCGTTGATCCCTCTACACCACGCTGAACGCTCAATAGATCTGTGTGACTCCCCGGGACGAACAGAACAAGCTGCAGACCAATCGGGCCCCACTTTGGAAGCGCCAGTTGTCTGGGTCGCTCTACTAAACTGCTGCCCAATCGGTCCCTGCCTGGCCCGCCCTCCCAAGAAGTCACACGAGGAAGGATAGATTCAAAACGTTTTACTGTTTTCGGCGCCTTGGTTGTGGGCCTCGCTGTCGCAGTCGTCGTCCGGGTGGCTTGCCCGTGCCTTATCGGAACTGTCGTGCTCTCTCACACGCGCGCCGGGCCACCGGCCACAGCTCCTGCCCCCTCGCGCGCCGTCGTCCTCCTCGGCTTCCCACAAGACATGACATCTTCAATGTCGTGTCTTCAATGTCGTGTGTGTCTGTGTAAATGTGTGTGTGTGCGCGCGCGTGTGTCTGTGTGTGGGTAAGGATACTATATATCCCTATTGAAAAAACCAGCACAAGCTGGTCCTAGCATCCCAGCTTCATGCTAGGTTATTGCTCCAGCATGCCTAGCTTGCTGTGCTGGCCAAGCTGGTCCCAGCACAATCTTGTCCCAGCATCCCAGCTTCATGCTGGGTTATTGCTCCAGCATGCTCAGCTTGCCGTGCTGGTCAAGCTGGTTGGATGTTGGGTTGTGCTGGGTGAATGCAGGGTGAATGCTGGGTCATGCCGGGTGAACTGGTCATGCTGGTTAGGCTGGTGGACTTCCCCACCAGTTTAACCAGTTTAAATTGATACACGAGATAAACAAGCCAAACACTTCAGAAAAGCCAACTCGGCATCTAATTTATTATTTTCGTATTCGCGCCCTGCTCACATGAGCTCAGATGCTACACATCCACTGCGCTGACACAGTACTGACCGACGCACAGACAGCGGTTCTCGGTGCAAAACAAACAATGCTATTAAAACCAGATTGCTTATCTCTAAACACAAAAGTACTAGACACACGCCAAAAACAGGCAATAACAATAAAAAATACTACACGGATGAGAGAAGCGAACCTGGGTCCCGCCAGTAATGGGGGCGAAGCGGCCTCTTTCTTAGTCGGCAGAGGCGAGGAAATCCATGTGGCTTGGATGGCATTGGCGACACTCCTCGGCACCACCGTCATTCACGAGCACAAACATGTTCGAAGACACGAAACGACGTCTCAGTCGGGGCGTCCGACTTCTTCCCGCGCTGAACAGACTGCCGCTCGCTGTCTCCTGAAATCGCGCTTCGCTTGCACCGCCGTTCAAGTAGTCTCCAAACAACGCGCACACAGCCGTCCTTTCGAAAATCTGCCAAAGATAGCCAAACGTGTCTCGAATTCTCCGTTCCCACCACTCTCTCTCTCCCTCTTTGTTTTCTCGCACACAAAAGAAGCTCGCAGCGCGCCTGAAGCGCCCGGCCGTCTACCAAAAACGAGAGGACAAAGAACAGGACGTGGCATCGACCCCACCCCAGCCGACCTTGGCGCGCGCGCTCCCAGCTATGCCAGTTCGACAAGCTCTAGCCGACCTTGGCGTGCGCGCTCCCAGCAAGACCAGCTTGACCAGCTCGAACAAGCTTGGGCCAGATTCAGAACCAGCTCGAACCGGCGTGACAAGCTTGAACCAGCCCAAGTACCAGCTTGCCCAGCTGCAGTGCGAGTTCGAACCAGCTTTAACCAGCATAAACCAGCTTGATAAGCTTGAACCAGCTTCAGTATCAGCTCAAGTACCAGCTTTGCCCAGCTGCAGTGCCAGCTCGAACCAGCTTAAACCAGGTTCAGTACCAGCTCAAGTACCACCTTGCCCAGCTGCAGTGCCAGCTCGAACCACCTTGAATCAGCTTGACCAGTTTGATTACAACCTAGACCACCTCGAACCAGCTTAAAAACCAGCTTGACCATCTCGATTTTCTTGCTGTTTCTTTTTCAATAGGAATCTGAAGAAAATATGATTTGTGCATATCTTTTTTTTCGTCTCAAGTAAAACAAAATTAGATGCGATTTCATCTCCACCCTGTCGTGTTTGTTCTATTCTTCGTCCCCGTTTTTTCCAGTTGATTTTCATCAACCATGCGGAAATCACCTATTCTTTCTGTTAGCAATCGTCAGCCAAAATGTACCATCTTCTTAAAATAACTGCATGATGCTATGAAAACGGTCGTAACGAGATTTCCGAACTTCCCAATATGTCTTTTAGACTTTAGTTATCCATACATTTTTGGGCACATGAGAAACCATTTTATAGTCTATTTTCGTCGGAGTGTTTTGATTTCCTCTGCATGTGTTCCGAGTTCAATCTATCGCAGCTATTTACGGAGTCCACAAGAATTACTACCACATCAGCAGATATCCTTGACCTTCTAACTTCAACACCTGACCTGTCGTTCTTATTATCTATCTACCAGGAGTCAGTGATCACTGCTCGTAGCATATATTTCTGAACATTCCGGACAGCAATCCCACCAAAGAGACATAAACGTATTCGAGACTACAGCAAATATATTTTTGACACGATGCCCTGAGTGAGTTCGTTGATAGTTATTTTATTAAATGTTTCGAGCGTTCTGTTGAGGACACCTAGAATATTTTTAAAACCCAAGTGACATTTTGCTATGAACAAGTACATTCCACTTTGATCTCTAACGTCTCACTTTAACTCACCATGGTGTAAACACATCGCTAAAGAGGTTATCCAAAAAGAAAGAGTTTGTTTCGTGTTGCTAAATCTTCCAACACCCGTGATCGTTGAGTTTGTTATCACAATGCCAACACACTTTACCAAATGCGATTGGCGATGCGAAACATGAGTATTTTAACCTTACGCTACGTTCTATGTTAGCTACTAACCCTAAACAGTTTTGGAAAGTCATTAAGAAAGAAGGAATATCTGTAATTTAATTCAAAGGTTCAGAAGGGGAAAACATTCCTGGCGATCAATGTGCTTGTGTTTGGAATGATGTTTTATTGAGTCCTCAAATGTCATTAATATGACAACTTCCCTGCCGAAAAAAAACAGTATGATTTTAATCTGGAAAAAAATCGGATTTGTCAAAACCCAGTTTGAACAAACCAGGGAACTTACTGATTTCCACTACCCAATTTAAATATTTGGGATTTCATACTGTGAATGAAAGTGGAACTCTAAAACCGAATTTGGGCATGCTGGGTTTTAATCGGTAAGTATTTATGGAAGTAAAAACCCAATTGGGTATCCTGGGTTCCGACCGGGATGCACATTGGATGAGTGTGTTTTTTGCCAATGAAGCCATTTCATGTCAATCCTTTGAAATTATCGATAACCTAAAACTCTCTTCATCTGCTGGCCCTGATGACATTAACACTCGAAGTTTCTAAAACACAAAAAAAAATGTTGTTTTCTGATACTATCCCATATCTTTTCTCAGTCGCCTGAGCTTCTTGTGTTGCCTGATGATTGGAAAATAGGGAAGGTGTTGCCATTGCACAAGGGAGATGTTAAACATTCCCCGGATAACTCGACCGATCTCATTCACTAAACTAGAATTGCATATAAGGTACTAGGGCACTTCATTTAATGAACTAGTTAATTTTTCAGTCTAGCTCCTTTAGACCTTCTCAGCATGGCTTTCGAAAATCCTTCTCTTGCTAAACTCAACTTTTATCATTTACTCATGATTTACACTTAGCTCTCGACAGAGGGTCCAAGAGAGACTATAATTCTAGACTTTTCCAAAGCCTTCGATGAAATGTCCCACAAGCTGCTATAGTGCTACTGCTAAAACTTAACAGTCTTAATACTGATGCAAATGTTTTGTCCTGGATAACTTGTATTCTTCCTTACTCATCATTTGTCACGAATGACAAATGATGAGGCGGAGAATAACTAAACTAATTAAACGTTTAATGAGGGCGAACTTGTGCCCAAAAATAAAAAGGAAACAAAAGATAACAGCAGAGTGTCGCGGGCGTCGAAATCGGCGAAAGAGCAGAGTCGAACGCAGGGGCGAAACTGACTGCGGCTCGCCACGCGGAGCGCCCTATGTACATGCGCGGGCTTCTGGAATAATTGGCCCAGAAGGTTCGGCGTGTAGAACTTTCTGATCTCGAACAAGCAACACGGTTCTCGAATTTACCAGAACATTACATTAGATGTCAACAAAAAGGCGTCCCCGCGGCCAGGAATCGAACCCTGGCTTTTCGCGTGGGAGGCAGGCGCCATAACCGTTAGACCACGCGCGCGCTGCCTACTTGGCAAGCTGCGCGCGCGGCAATATCAGTTCGTAACCGCCAACGATAAATCATCTCCTCTTGTTTACGTCAAATTTTGGTGTACCACAAGGCTTTGTATTGGGTTCATTATTGTTCTTTTCAATTTAATATTGATTTGCCATGTTCCATTTCTTTTTCCATTAGTTTATTCGCAGATGATTGTGTTACTGACCTATCTGCGTAGTAAGTCACCAAATAATCATTTGGTGACTTACTACGCAGATACACATACACAAGTGCTCGGTACAGGTAAGACTGGATCGTAAAATATGCGCGCATCCGTTTTCTGGCTTTGACCTATTTTTGGCGGAACTGCGGAAAGTAGAGCGGAAATAGAGAGTAGAGCGGAAAATAACATGTTTTTGTGCAGGGAGCTTAGATGATGTGGGGCCCTAGGTTTCCGAGCCACGTGTAATTATATGGGGTTGAAAAAACCCCGAGACTGCGGGTAAACGACACAACACTAAAAAGTCTCTAACACAGCTGAAATTTTATTTTCCGACAAATGGAACATGGCAAATTATTAATATATTAAAAAACAATAATGCACTCAACACAAAGACTTGTGGTACACCAAAATTTAACTGAAACAAGAGGAGATGACTTATGGTTAGCGGTTACGAACTGATATCGGTAAGTGAGAATACAGGTTATCAAGGACAAAACATTTGCATCAGTATTAAGACTGCTAAGTTTTAGCAGTAGCACAATAGCAGCTTGTGGGACACTTTATCGAAGGCTTTGGGAAAGTCGAAAAATATTGTCTGCCTTAGACCCTCTGTCGAGAGCTAAGTGTAAATCATAAGTAAATGATAAAAGTTGAGCTTAGCAAGAAAATGCTTTTCGAAAGCCATTCTGAGTAGTACTAAAGAAGGAGCTAGACTGAAAAATTAACTAGTTCATAATAAATGAAATGCCCTAGTACCTTATATGTAATTCTAGTGTGGTGAAAGAGATCGGTCGAGTTATCCGGGGAACGTTTAACATCTCCCTTGTGCAATGGCAACACCTTCCCTATTTTCCAATCATCAGACAACACAACAAGCTCGGGCGACTGAAAAAAGATTTAAGATAGTATAAGAAAACAACTTTTTTTTTGTTTTTCTAGAAATTTCGAGAATTAATGTCGTCAGGGCCAGCAGATGAAGAAATTTTTTGGTTATTGATAAATTTAAAGGATCGACATAAATATGCTTCATTGTCAAAAAAAAAAACCACTCATCCTATGTACAACCCGGTCGGAACCCTGGATGCCCAAATTAGGTTTTTACTTCCATATATATGTACTTACCGATTAAAACCCAGCATGCCCAAATTGGGTTTTAGAGTTCCAATTACATTCACAGGATGAAATCCCAAATATTTAAACTGAGTAGGGGCAATCAGTAAGTTCCCTGGTTTGTTCAAACTGGGTTGTGACAAATCCAATTTGTTTCCCGATTAAAATCATACTGGCTTGTTCGGTAGGGAAGTTGGCATATCAATGACATTTGAGGACTCAATAAAACATCATTCCATAGGCAAGCACATTGATCGCCAGGAATGTTTTCCCCATCTGAACCTTTGAGTGAAATCACAGATATTCCTTCTTTCTTAGTGCCTTTCCAAAACTGTTTAGGGTTAGTAGCTAACATAGAAGCAACGTTATTAGATTAACTCAGTTACGGAACTGCTCATTGACGCTGCATGCACGAACAGTACCCCCTCACTCAGCACGACTCGCCCGGAGTCACTCGACGCGCCGCCGGACGGCTGCTTTGGTAACTGAATCGGGATGCGTTCGTTTCAACGTTACTAAAAACGGAAAACAAACAAAAAAAAACTCTTTTTGTAGTAACTTTTATTGGAGTTTAGTACAAAATATGGGGCGCGTTATGTTTTCTAAATTTTTAGTTTGTAAGGTTTTTCAGCACAATTAATATTGTTTTTATACAACCATGCCTCAGCGGGGATTTCAGGTAGCGCGTCCCGACCTAGGCGCATTTTAACTTGGGTGTTATATCGCGGCGCGTCCGCTGGGTAGACGGGGTGGCACCCCTGTAACCCATTCCACCGTATCTGTTACGGCTCCGAAATGGCCGATTGCAGCCAAAATATGTGTCACGTCCAGTTCCTCGAGTGACCGCTGCGGGAGAAATGGCGGCGTTGTGATCGCCATTTGGCGCTTCAGCTGTGCCCTGGTAAGAGAGCATCTTTTGCCGCAAGGAGACTGAGCGTGCGGCGCGAGAACGGTTGCGTGTTTTCGCCCTAGGGACCGGAGCTCTTGGGTGAGCGTTCCATGCCTTGGCATCTCTACCTCCTCCGCTAACTCGGAAGGCGTCCTTTCTGGATTTTCTCCCCGTGGCCCATTTTTTGAGCCAAGAGGAGGACGAAGTGCTAGGCCTAACGGCTAGGCCATATACGCGGCCGCAGCCATGCCGTCACCGAACGGCATGGAATGTTCGAGAGGCGACGAACATGCTCGCATGCATGACGAGAATATCCGTAGATACTTGGAAGATCTTGCACGACAAGAGCAAGGGAATGATGACGGAAAAGAAAATTCTCCGACTACGCGAAATGAATGGCAAACCGCAAGCGGCAAGCGACGCAACCGTAAGCTAGCGAGGGAGTTCACCGCGGCGGTAAGGAACGATAACAAGACTCACACGGTTGTAATTAGGATGCGAAACCTTGACGCGAAGAGTGTCGCAGGCTCTCAGCTCTTGAACGTAATTATCAAGGCTGCCGGAGTGCATGTCACGACGGCGCACCTCGAAGATAGCATCCGGAACAATAGCAGAAGCAACACGGTATCCGTACTTACGGACAACTCAGAAGGAGCACGCAAGTATGCAGAAATTAAAGACTTCACCATCCACGGCAAGAAAGTTGAGGTGTACGGGCACGGAACTGCCCCCGGCAGATTTCGCCGCATCGTCGTTCCGAGATTGCTTGACCCTACAGAGGACGTTAACGAAGCCGAAATGCTGGAGCACCTGATCAGGTGTAACCCACATATGACCATCATAGATGCGAAACGTTTGGGAAGGTCCCCTCCGTCTTGATCACGCTAGGAACACAAGAGTCTCCTGGCTACATCAAGCTTCTCTGTGGGCTCTTCCATTTCCACGATTATCTGGAAACCAAAGAAGCATGCACAAGCTGCTGGAAACTAGGGCATAGAGCGGACGGCTGCCCGACCCCCACTACTGGTAGGTGCCCGAACTGCGGCGAGATTCACAGCCACCCCGCCAGGGTCAAAGGGGTAGGTACAGAACACGACTGCACCCCGCGCTGCCTCATCTGTAATGGGCAACATTACACGGGGAGCAGAGACTGCAAGCAAAGGTATAAAGCTATTCATGAACCGAAGACCCCTGTGAAAAAGCCAACCCCCAAGGAAGGAGATTTTGTGGCACTAACCCCGCAAGCAGACAAAACTAAGGCGACCACCGACCAAATCAAGAACTACTCGCAAGCTCTCCGCAAGCAAGGGGGGCAAAGAAGCCTACGGAACAGAACGCTCTCCAGACAGAAATCGAGGCTTTACGCAAAGCTATGAGAGAAGAGAGAACGGTGCTCGAGAAAAAGTGGCGTGAAGAAAAGGAAGCGCTACAGCGTGAAATCCTTGATCTTAGACGTCAACTTCAAAGAGCAACGGGAGCCCCTAGGAGACAAGACCCAAGAAGGGCTTCCGTCTCCAGCGAGACCTCAATGCCCCTACCCCCGACACCCCAGGTAGAACAGGAAAGCATGCAGGTGGAAGAACGCACCACGAGGAAGAGAGGGCAACGCACGGAGTCTAAATGCACGGACGCCTCCGCGGTCACGGACAGCGAAGGGCCCAAGGCACGTCGGGTAGAGTCCAGCCCGGCCTCCAACGCCCTTCTAGAGAGCTTGGCCAAGGCAGTCCACGACATGCAGGAAAGCACAACGAAGAGCATTACAGCTTTTCAGAACACTCTCACAGCATTTGACGAGCGACTCCACAAAATTGAAGAACACATTGGCCTATTACAGCAGTCATTCAAGAACCAAATGAACCCCAAGCCCGCCACCCAGAATGGAAATTAACGACTTCCTTCTGGTGTGGCAGTGGAATGCCGGGGGCCTCGGCACAAAAGTTAACTCACTTAAGATGATGATCTCGGATCGCACAGCCCCTCCTGATGTCCTTGCGATTCAAGAGGCGGACCCCAACTGCGCTCTACCTGGATATGACCGCTACGGCATGGACTGTGACACCTCACGCAAACCCATCTTCACTTTCGTTCGGCGAGATCTGGCGGTTCATCGACACGACATCGAGTTGGAGGGAACGGTTAAAGCAGTTACGCTTGAGTTTCTCCCGAAGCGCAAAAGAGAGAAAAGTTTATTCATCAGCAATATATACTCCGCCCCAAGGGACACACAACATCCTGTGCGGAAGCATTTAGACTGCTTCACCCATTGCTAGAGGACAATGCTGCCTTGGTCGTGGGAGACTTCAACGCCCATCATACGCTGTGGGGGTATGGTAAGGATACCGTCAAAGGCAAGGCCATCGTGTAGCTGGCGGATGCTCATGACGCGCTCCTCCTAAACGACATCTCGTGCCCCACCCGGACTGGCAACAGCGTGCAGAAAGACACCAACCCTGACCTAACATATGGGATGAACCTGGACGATGTCTCTTGGCATAACACACAACAGAACCTTGGCAGTGATCATTGTATCATCGAGCTCAAGATATCGTTACCCGTCCTCAAGCGCCCTAAACCCCGCGTGCAGGAATGCACTGACTGGGACCTATTCCGACAGAAACGCTCTGAAAGAGGAATTGAGTCGATAGAAGCATGGTGTGCAGACGTTGTGAACGATACAGCCCAGGCCACAAGGAAGTTGAAAATCCCACCCAGGCCAACGCCATCGATTCCAGACTTCATCACATGCTAGACGCTTATCGCTCACTTTACGGCAGGTGGAAAAGTACGGGTAAACGCTTTCCTAAACTTCGTAAGCGTGCGGCCAGACTTTATAAGGACATCGAGAGTTACGCCGCGTAACTGAACTATCAGCGATGGCAGCAAATGTGCAATGAAATACAAGGCCAACTCCACACGAAGAGCCCCTGGCACCTCTTCCGGCGCATCCTGGCACCGGACGACACAAAGGGCGAGAAGCGCAAGCTCCTCACCAAGATCGTGAGGGAGCACGAGGGAGACATGGCCAGCATCTTTGAAGAGCTCAAGACGAAGTACTTGGACTCTCCTTCAAGTAGCAACACGGGTGACATGGTCTACTCTGGGGAACCAAACGAACGCCTGGACGCTCCCATCATGGAGCACGAACTGAGAAGAGCTCTGGAAGACCTCAAGACCTCATCGGCCCCTAGGGCAGACAAAGTCACCAATAAGATGCTGAGGAATCTGGACGACAAATCGATAGGAGCACTCACTTCCTTCTTCAACGAGGTATGGTGCACCGGTCGGCTACCGAAGAGCTTTAAACATGCGATAGTGTGCTTCATTCCGAAGCCCGGCAAACCCCTCAAGATGGAAAATGTCAGACCCATCTCGATTACCTCGTGTATCGGCAAGTTGCTGGAGCGCATTATACAATCTAGAGTCCAAGACTTCGCGGAGGAGAAGGAACTATTTACGAGCCACATGTTCGGGTTCCGAAAGCACCTCTCCACGCAGGATGTTTTCATCCAATTGAAGGAAGGCGAAAACACCAAAAGATGGACGGCTCTTGCAGCCCTGGATCTAAGGAAGGCATTTGATCGCGTCTCACACGAGGCCATCTTGCACCAGGTATCCCAATTGAACCTTGGAGAAAGGACCTTCAATTACATCTAAGACTTTCTATCAGACAGAACGGCCCAAATACAAATGGAAGGCGAAATGTCTGAAGACTTTGAAGTAAACATTGGACGGGGAACCCCGCAAGGGGCAGTCATTTCCCCGCTTATTTTTAACCTGGCCATCATCCCAATGTCGAAAAGACTGCAAGATATCGGAGGCCTCAGTCAACGCAATTTATGCGGACGATGTAACGATATGGACCGCGCTCCCGTCACCGTACATGGGCAACACCATCAAGGCAGGAGCCGACGCGGTTAAAGAAGAAGCCGCTGCCATTGGTCTCGAAGTTGCGGCGGACAATTCCGCCTTGCTGATCAGAGGCCCAAGGCACAGTAGCAGCAACGACGACATGGATTTCTACCTCAACCTACAAACAATAGATATACCACGGGCTACCCAGGTAAAGGTGCTTGGCATGGAAATATCGACTGGCAACAAGCAAAGCGACATCATCAGAAAGCTTCGGAAACAGGCGGACAATACAGCACGGTTGATCCGGACAGTCTCCAGACGCAGCTATGGGCTCAAAGAAAAGGGCACCTGCCGGCTTGTCCAAGCCTTCACGCTGAGCAGGATAATATACGCCGCTCCGTACATGGACCTGAAGCCACCCGGCAAAACCGCAATAGACACCATCATTCGGAAGTCCTTCAAAACCGCCTTAGGCATCAAACCGACCACGTCGAATCAGGCGCTTGGACAAATCGGCATTCACAACGCATTTGAGGAGATGGTCCAGGCGCAACGGGAGACCCAAATTCTACGGCTCTCCAAGACTACCACTGGGAGACAAGTCTTGCGCCGAATGGAAATAACCCCACACCAGGAGAGGGATATCAAGTTCACAATGCCGACAGAGCGGACAAGCAGCATGCGGTGCGTCCCACTGCCTAAAAACATGAACTCAGAGCACAACCTAGGACGAAGACTTGCCAGAGCAAAAGCACTTGACAAGCTGCACTCTGGGAAAGAGCACGTGTTCCATGCGGACGCTGGACCCTACCCCGGCGAACCTGGAAGATACGTAATAGCGGTACATAACTCCCAACGTGACACGGTTGCTACAATCAAAGCAACAGACATAGATGAAGCGGAAGAAGCTGCTGTGGCCCTGGCGCGTATGCAAGCAGAGCTCCAGGGTGTAAAGATCGCTACCGTCACAACTGACTCCAAAACGGCTCTATTCAACATGGGTCGGGAAAGAATTGGTCAAGCGGCGCACCTGCTGTACAAGAAAAGACCCGCAAGCTACGACGCAACACACACGTTGACCTGGATGCCCGGACACTCTGGGCATACAGGCAACGAAATGGCCCACTCACTCGTGGTGCGCGCACTTCATCACCGTGCTACGAGGGAGTCAGGCCTCTTCACGATCAATGGTGACCACAGTTACGGGGCCTCACCCTACACCCGAGGCCCCGTAACCTATGGCGAGCTCCTGACGGGCCTCCGGCTCCAACTTAAGACCCTGGCCGGTCCCCAAAAGGGGCTCGCCCGACAGCAGGAAACCATCTGGAGGAAGTTACAGCTCCGTAACACCCTTACCCCTCACATGCTGAAGAGGACCTGGCCGGACCTCTTCAGCGGGAGGTGCGAGGAGTGTGGCAGCGGCGACGGGTCCTGGCGGCACACCTGTTGGGAGTGCCCGGGGGACCTGCTGCCTGCTGCCCTACGGGAGCTGCAACCCGAGCAAGACGACGGGCCGCCTGTCTGGAAAACCATCCTGGCGGCCGAGAATCTGGACACCCAGCTAGCGGCCATCGCTCGGGCACAAGAAATTGAAGACCGGCTGAGAACCCGACTACGACAAAGAAGAGTCAACCCTCCCATACTCCCCATCCCGTAATCCCGAACCCACGGTACTAGGCCTTGCAGCCTAGTAATTTGGTTCAATAAAGTCGTTCACTCACTCACTCACTCACTCACTCACCAGCTGCGCCCTTTGGAACGCACAGTTATGAAACGAAAATGTAGACGGCGCTTCGAACGACTCCAGGCGGATTGAAGTGCGTGAAACGGGGTACCCCCTCCGCGGCAGTTCCACAACTGAGGTAATCTAATAACGTTGCATATAAGGTAGCGTAAGGTGAAAATACTCGTGTTTCGCATCGCCAATTGCAGTTGGTAAAGTGCTTTTGCATTGTGATAACAAACTCACCGATCACGGGTGTTGGAAGCTTTAGCAACACGAAACAAACTCTTTCTTTTTGGATAACCTCTTTAGCGATGTGTTATACCATGGTGAGTTAAAGTGAGACGTTACATCATCAAGGTGGAATGTACTTGTTCATAGCAAAGGTCACTTGGCTTTTAAAAAGATCCTAGGTGTCCTCAACAGAACGCACGCAACATTTAATAAAATAACTGTCAACGAACTCACTCAGGGCATAGCGTCAAAATTATATCTGCGGTAGTCTCGAATACGTTTATATCTCTTTGGTGAGATTGCTCTCCGGAATGCTCAGAAATATATGCTACGAGCAGTGATCACTGAGTCCTGGTAGATAAATATTAAAGGAGCTGTGCAACAGTTTCAGTGCTTTGCTTAACTAATGTGGGACTTGGTGTCTCGACATCTCTGAAGTAAAGAACAATAAACCGCTTTCGCCTGCATGTCCTATTTTTTAATTTTAAAAATGAACAAAGATTGAGGTTTTCAGCACCTCTGGACTCCTTCACTAACTTCCGAGCCACGTGCGCTGTGACGTCAATAGGGAAGGCGCGGTGTTCCGGTGAAGCTCTCTCTTTAGAGTCATCAGTGAGCGGCGAGAACTCATCCGCTCGCGACCGCGTGACCACGTGCTGGCAGGCGCAGCCAAGAAAGGAGGAAAGTCTCATCCGGGTCCGGCCATAGCTTTCCGGCCCTGTCCCCCCCCCCCCCTTTGGCTTCTGGCGGCTGTTCCGCTGCTGACGGTGTTGTGGACCTAGGAATGATGGCGCCACTGAAACTCAGTATTCTAAAAGTTTTGTCGATGATACCAGGTTTTTGACGCATTTATATTTATGTTAGAACGAGAAGATTTATAGAAAAGTTACCTTCTATCGAGCAGGTATTCGCACAACTTGCTATCATTCTACAAGATTCCCCATTGACGTCATGCCGCGTGTTTCTCATGGCTGCCGCTAGCGGCTGCAGGTCGAGGAATATTCTAATTTTTGCCTCGCGATTACGCGGCGGAATCGCAACATTTCGAAGGAAGGAGGTGTGTTTTCTGTCCTTTGCGACAAGGTGAACAATGACAAAAGTAGAAAACGCCAATTCTTCCAACGTTAAAATCGTTGCACAGCTCCTTTAAGAATGACAGGCCAGGTGTTGAAGTTAGAAGGTCAAGGATATTAAGGAGTATATGTAATGTCCCTTATGATGCTCACACTTCTGAAATATTTAGAAATTTTAAGATAATTACTATTTATTTAAAGTTATACAATTATATACTATGTGCTAGTTTCAGGAGGAAACAATTAGGGGCTCATGTTTTTTCTAGAAAACCTTGCATGTTTACAGGAAACTTCACCAGCATACCCCACTCGCGGCGCGGAGATGTGGAAGATAGTCACTCAGCGAACGAACTATGGACTCCAAATGCTTAAATTTGCCCTACCACACTTGCTAAACAATTTTTATATTAGAGATGTAGATTTTTACTCTATCACTTCTAAAGAATTGCGTTTGTATTTTTGCTCCTCATTTGTACCTGATTCATATTTTCCGTTTTATTTTGCTCCATTAAAAGGCCAAAGTGCATAGTTTTGTAAATTTTAATTGTTGCTTTTTGCGTGTGTCTATTTGCTTCATTAACAGA
Organism: Ixodes ricinus; assembly: GCA_037355805.1. NCBI lineage: Eukaryota > Metazoa > Arthropoda > Arachnida > Ixodida > Ixodidae > Ixodes > Ixodes ricinus. The sequence continues at coordinate 55,985 of JAZHYW010021189.1, read as the reverse complement.
CCAAGTGCGTAGTTAGGTAACTTTCGACTGCTGCTTTTTGTGTGTATAATTTTTATATTTCCGTTACGTTGCTGTCTTCCATTGCAGGGGCCCGAGGACCAGTCAAGCTGCGTATTGCAACTTTTTTCTCGGGTTCCACCATCACAATCGATGGCCGTATTAGTGTTTATTGTTATTATTCTCACTGATTGGGCACGAGTTGCGACCGATCGCTGACGTAGCATTCGTGTCCAATCTGTGCCCTGAGGTGGCCTCTTTTAGTTACGCAGGCTAATTCAACAAATAGGTTTAGGAAGTGTTCGCGAGGACCGTAGGAGGTTAAGGGGACAGATTATAGAGAGGAATAAATGAAAAGCAAAAACAGGAATCAAAAAATGTGGTTTGTGCGGGACACATTCTGTGCTCCTTGGTCTCTGTCCGCAGGATCAAGCTTGTGCAATTTTTTGCGACGAAACTGAACGCATAACTCACCATCGACTCGAACTCTACTTGTGTATGACAATGTTTTTTTCGTTATTAAGTACTATTAGAATACTTGCCAACTCTGTTTGGGGGCGCATTACAGAATATTTTGATTGATTCAACGATTGATGAAGAGATCAATCAATCCATTTACTTATTGTTGAAATGAGAGATTGATTGCTTCGTTACAGGAATCGTCAGTCTGAACGGCAAAGCGTGGAGAGACAACAGACGTTTTTGTATGCGTGTGCTTCGAGACCTCGGTCTCGGAAAGCAAACGGTAGTAGAACTAATCAGGGTAAGTAATTTTCGATTACAGGTATGTTTAATTGAAACTGGCGGATTTCTTTTGTATATTCAAGTATTTTCGTTTAAGGCATCAATGGAGCCTTTCACATTCTTTCTGTGGTAACGTTATCTTGCAGTTCCCAAAAGGGCATTATTTCACGAAAGTGGATAAAATAGTGTATGATAATTTTGAAGGAAATTCTTGCTGCAGAAAACACACAAATATACTATTAATAAATTCAGCTAAACATACTATGAATACTGATTTCACAATTAAAATATACAATCTTATCATTATTGAAATTACTTTCTAGTCAGACCCAATTTAGACCAAAAAAGTGTGGCTGATGGTTCAGTGAAATCGATCAGAGTTATCCCCAGCGCAAAGTTCTTAGTATTTAGTTACGCTGTTCTCTCACAACCGTTCGCTACACGTGTTCAGGGCTGGCGCTAGAACGTTTCGGCTAAGTGAGTTACATGAAGCGCGTTACTTATTACCCGTAGCGTAGTAGCGTACTCCTTACATGGAAAACACTGAGAGTCATTACTGTTTAGCTCCCTGGTCAAAATGCCCACAGAGCACCCACAGAAAATTTGTGTGGGTTCCTAGAGGTCTCTATGGGGCACCCATGGGTTTGTATGGGTGTCCTAAAATCTCTGTGGGGTCAGGCCTGTGGGCCTATGGGACATGTGTGTTACTGTGTGGGGTCCTTTGGGTTACCCACACAGCCTGTAAGGGCTCCTTTGGGTAACCCACACAGCCTGTGGAGGGTCTTTAGGTAACCCACAGAGTCTGTGGGGATAGAACCCTGGCTTTTATGGGACATTTAGGAAATTCTGTGGGTTGCTGTAGGTACCCCGCAGCCTGTGGGAATAGAGCCTAGGATCCTATAGGACAAGTACAACATTGTGCGGGCTGCTGTAGGGATGCCACACGCTAGGGGAGCGCTCTGTATTGCTACACGGGACATGTGTGAGGCCTATGGGAAGCCTGTGGATGTGCCTCTCAATATATATTCTACAGAAATCGTGCAAAATATAGCTTTTTTGTAAATTTTTTTTTTAATTACATCGCTTACCCCAGTGCGCAAAACACTACGCCGACGATGTCGACTACGTGGTTTTTTCTTCGAAATAGGGCTTCTAATGCTGACGCATTATTACGTTATGTCAACATTGTTCCGAAGTTGTCAGTTTTGTGTTTTGTGCTCTGACCTTATCAGTCTTTCGTGTTTTGTATCCTAGCGAAAAAGCGTATTGCCAAAATGCAGAGCAATAAATGTATATGTTTATAGGCAACAGACAAATTAGTTGCAGGACATTACTTATGTGGACACTTATTAGGTTTATTTTACAGATATCCAATGAACCGCAAACAAAACAAGAGAAAAAGCTAGTGCACTGACGAGTATACATGAACAAATGCAATCATCTTGAAGCAGAATAGTGATTAAGTCTAAAAGAAGGGTATGTTTTAAAATGACAAAATATGGAGACAGACTGAAAAACAAAAAGCAAGCAGTTTTTCTTGAGTAAACTGCATGTACCCAGGTAGCACACAGTAACAGGTCCTGTAACAGGACCGGCGGCCGTCGCCATCCTGTTACGCCGGCCGGTCCTGTAACAGGATGGCGACGCCCGGCCATGGGCGCCGGTGAGCTACCGGCCCCTGCCGGGGTCGGCGTTTTGTCTTACTCATTGGCCAGTTCAGCAGTGGTTACAGTGACTGCCGGAATCGTGCTTTTGCTGTCTTTGCTGACCAGTATTTACATGAAAGTCCAGTAACTGGCCGGCATCGACATTTTGCTGTCTTTGATGGCCAGTATTTACATGAAAGTTTAGTAACTTTCCGGAATTTGCGCTTTGCTCTTCACTCTGGCAAGCCCCGCCGTGGAAATTCCGTTTACTCACCGACATAATTTTTTTTCTTTTTGCCGTTTTCACTATCCAGTCAAGTCATTGAGATTCTGACGAACTGCGGCATGAATAGCATGAATAGCGAGGGAAAATATTTGCGTTGATAAATCCTTCGTGAATGACTGCCGACGCTGGTGTATTTGATCCCAGCATGGCAAGGCTGACGTGTTTTACCGCGAAAACGAGAGAAAGAACAATGCGGTTAGGAAAACAAATTCAGGATATTGGGAATCTGAACACGTACGCCACGAAGAAAGAAAACAATTACAACGCCGAACGATACTTCTTCAGGAATCTAGTTTAATTTGATGTACTATACTTAAGGTCCGGCGGTGTATGCACGTGTTTGGCTCAGATAAAAAATAAAAATGGTATAGCGGAGCCTCCGAATGAAAAATACACGTGGCAGGAATGAGCATGCGCTTTGAGCTACAAAAACAATAATAAACATTAGTCTCCAGAAACTAGAAAAAGTAAGAGATGTGTTTATTGCTTACGACGCCACGAGAGGTACATAACTCCCTCAGATCATGTTATTGGTGATTTTAATTGAGTGTGAAAATATGCTATTTCAGGCAGGAATCAACTGTCTTTTGTGGTAGTTACGATCATCTAACAGAAATATTTCAAATGTTCACATAGCCGGACGATCTGTCCCCCGATAGCTTATGTTATACGACATACTGCACAAAAAAAAAAAAACATGTTTTTTTTTAGCAGGAAAAAACGAGAAACATCAATGTGGTTTGGATGTTTACACTGCCGGGTTTGTGAATGTGACCCCTTGACGCTACGAAACAAGCGTTATAATACCGAATGATACCGTTTCTGAAAGCTAGTTTAATTATCCGCACTGTTCTTGGATGTCAGAAATAAAAACATGTCTAGGCCTAATAAAAAAATAAAACTCCGGAGTGCATCCTCGATAAGTAAAACCAGAATGTACCAGAACAAAATTAAGTACTACTTTCCGGAAGTCAGAAAATTAAGAGATGTGCTTAATACGTAGCGCGCTATGAGCTCAGGTAAATAACTACCTTAAAATAGCGGTATTTTCGTTTCAATAGTGGGTAAAGATGACCGCCTTCAGACAAACTTTGGCTGCATCACTTTTGCAGTTTGACCACTTGCACATTTTCCCATTTTGCTCTCAATATTCCCATTATTATTACCTTCCTTACTTCGTTGAAAGGACTTGGGCTGTTTGCCTACTACACAGACCCACCTATTAGCACGGAGGGAGCGAATTATCCCGGCAAAACAAGAGGGCCACGGTTTGTGCATTGCATCAATTCAAACTTGGGCTCGCACTTTCTATTTTCACATTCTGCGTGATTTTTACCTTAAAGTAGGGGCCGGCGACTGCAAAAAACAAAAAATATATAAAAGAAATGAAAATTTAAACTTAACTTTACCGGGATGCGAACCACCGACTGCAAGATCAGGAGCACCGCGCGCTAACAAGCTAGACCAAACTGTTTTTTTCTTTATTGTAAGCCAGACCAAACTCGCAACCGGAAAGAGAGGTTTTTTAGGAGCTTATATGTCTTCTAAATTTGGTGCACACATTCTGTGGTTAGTTTCGTATTTAATTTTTTGCTACCTGTTCAGGATCGTATTTCTAATATTGTGGCAATGTTAAAATACTCAATAATTTATTATTACTGTGTCTGCTAATAGTTTCTAATGCGCTTTCCTGATCGTTTTATTGCAAGCGTGTTGAAGATACGCGAACTTAGCCTCCGTAAAGTCGCTAGGCATCCATAATAGCCAACGAATGCAATTCAATCCAATCCACAACCTTGTTTTTGCACGTTTCGTCGGTCGTGCTTGCCGTGTGTTTCATATATTTGTCTTAAGGTAAATTTTCCGATTAGTCGTGATGCGTGGAGTTCACCTTAGTTTCACATGTGTCCGAAAAAGAAGGAAGCGACTGTGAGCCGTGGAACTACGTCGAATCTGCTCAACAGCCAAGATCGTGGCACGGTCGTTCCAAAGTAAGTTCCTTTCTTTGTTCGTTAGGGCTCGATTATTCTTTCCTCCGTTCAAAATGCTTGTTATTGTCTCCAGATCACTTGCTTTTACCATTATTACTAATTGTGCGTAAATGGTGCTATGCGAGGCTGTTTTTCTTCTTTTTTCCCCGATGCAGAGCACTCCATCCTCGTGCTAATTATCGGTCAAAGATGAGCGCTTACCGCTCAATCACACTGGAAGCGGATCCGCGTTCGCAAAGCGGTTGCGAACGCGCTTGTATAAAGATCCAGTACAATTGCACGCGCGCTGGATGACATCAAGTGCGCGTGCAGTTGTACTGAATCTTTATACAACCGCGTTCGCAAAACGCGGATCCGCTTCCAGTGTGAATGAGTGGTTAGGCTGCGCACTCGCTCCGGCGGCGGAAATGTTTGGCACATGGGGGCGGGCGGGCGGGTGGGCAGGCAAAGGCGGAAAAGGAAGGGGAGGGAGGGAGGGGGTTTGATTGCTTCCCTCCACCGTATTGTTTACTGGTAAACTAGAATATCTGGAAGAGCGCGGTGCCTATCCATCGCCGAAGCTCAAGGTTTGACACTACGGGTGCATTCTGTGTGCGTATTTGCGTCCGGAGAGCTGGTCCAGGCAAAAGGCAGCGATTGATTGATCGAGCGAGCATGCCGGTAGCTTCCGCCACCCAGTCGTCTGCAAACGACCTCATTTTCGCGATTCGTAATCAGAAAAGAATTGCCGAAAATTGGTGCCGTGGTAAATTCACCCCATGGTGATTAATGCATAGCATACCGCTCCCGATCGCAAAAATTTGGACCCCCGAAAATTTTTGACGCCGCTTCTGGGCTTCTTGGGAAATTCACAAGCCTATCCTTAATTAGGGTGGTGTCTCGCCAGTTTATGGAATGTATATTTTATTCAGTGTAAGCATATAGTTTTCATACCTCACTCACCCTTTGGTACTGCCTTTAGCGAATGGTGTAGGTTGTAATTGTTTTTGGTTCTTGCATGATTGTAGTAAGTTGGTTAGCTGGTACGAATTGAACATCTTGAAAAATAGTTCACAAAAAGTCAAGGAGACAAGAAAAATAACACATAGACCACATGCAAGTGCAGACTCTCAACTCGCATTAACAGAGAAGAAGGAAATAAAGTATGCGGAAGGAGCTCGAGCAGAGGCCCAAGTGGAACGCACCGATTCACCCATTAGCAAGAGCAGATTTTAAAAACATAATTTCCTCGTCAGTTAAGGTAACAGATGGATGGCTAATACATCAAAACAGCTCAATCTCTCTCTAAAATTCACGATAGGCTGTCAGCTATCTATGCACTGTTTACACCGCTCGTGTATGTCATCCTTAGAAGAAACGTGAATAATTTGCATATACTATGAAAAACATACAAGAGGATTATTTTAGGCCTTTATTATTCGTAGTATGGGCGACCAATGTGTCCGCACATTCGTCTGTTACCTAAGCTACCAAGGAAATTGTTTTTAGTCTTGTGCATATGGGTGAATTAGCACATTCCACTTAGACATGTTTGAACTTTTGCTAAAGCTCCTTCCGCATTCTTTATTTTTTTTCTTCTCCAATTTGTGTGACTTGGGAGTCTGCACTTGTATGTAGTGTATGTATTCCTCCCCTTTATTCCTTGTTTTTATGTGTACTATTTTTCGAGATGTTCAATTAGAATGAACTCAACACTTTATTACATGGAAAGGCTGTTGTTAATTCTAGAGTGTCTGTAAAACAATCTACCTGACATCTTTGCCTCGTGCCCCGGTTGCTGAAGCTCAGTTCTCTTAGCACAGCCTTTCTGATTTCTCTGATCCTCTCATCTTTTCTTTTGTGTTTAATAGATTGAGTTGCTAGTGTGCACCTGTCTGTGTCCTACGTGTTCCTGTCCTTTTGCCCTTGTCTTTTTGTACACTTTTTTCAAGTTGGTCCATGATATTTTTATTGTATATTCTACTCTGTGTTTTCATCTTTATACTTACTGCAGCCCTTGCGAAGCAGAAGTTGGCATTCACTTTCACCATCCTAATGCGAGTGTCCTGAGACGACAAGGAATGACAGTCTCCTCTGCTGAAGTCTTCATGGAAGACTGCCAAGGCTGTTTATGGTAAGGTGCTCTACATATTGGGAAATATAATAGCAACTTATTGCTGCTAGGATTGTTTTTAACACAGACTGTGTTTATGGGCTGGCCTTTAGCAATGCTGATGCCACTCGCTTGGAATGAAAGCCTGTAGGGAAATTGCGCATTTAATTTGTAAGCAGAATGCAGAGTTGACAACAGAAGTGCATCACTACTTACATGCAGTGTTGCTGTGTGTGTTGTATTTGTATTTTGTATTTGTTTATTTAGTGTTCCAAATAATGGCTAAAGCCTTCCCATTGGTGCGCTTGTTAGTAGCAACACACAAACACAAACGAAGGCGAGAGTGGTGAACAGTGCCACTCTCGTCCTTCGCCACCGTGCCGATTGGTTTTCAGAGAAGTTTCCAGTATTGGTCTCTGTGGTATTTTGTCATATATCGCAGATGGACAAAACCAGGGTGCTGTACCTACAATTCAACACTCACAAGACTTGTGTGAATACACCCTGTAGCTGGTCGCACTTTCAGAGTCATTTTAATGTTGCAAAAATAAATAATAACATTGGCATATTTGTCGTGCCGAATTCTGTCACACCTGTTCCGAACTTTGATCTCCACGAACTGCGGACTCTTTGCATAGATTCTTGTACATCTCTCCCTCACATATGTCCGAAAACCTTTTACTTGGTCTATCAAGCCGTGTAGTCAAGAAGCTATGATCTGCAAAACTCTCCAGAACACTCATAAGTTGCAAAGCTTTACGGTAGATTTTTATGAAAAATATTCTGTGCTATTTGCTAACCACGAATACTTGACTGCAGGAGCATGGTATGCATTCAACATACTTTCTTTGACAAGCTACAGCATCATAAATGTCATGGCCACGACCCTTACTATACCTATTAAGTTTTTGGCTGACGGTGTCATAGAAGCTGTGTATGGGCTGGACCAAACTGCAATCAGCCTTGTGTTATGTGGCACTGCTCTCCCGGTATGCACAGGGGCAGGAGTGCAGCCACATTGCTCCAAGCTGGTGGGTGGTTGATTGAATTGGTATATACTTGCCACCCCACTCTCAGCTTTTAGTGTAGCACCACGCACATCTTGTGGCAGTGCTGCACACTGTTGTGACGCATGGCATATATTTTTTTATATTTTTCACAGAACAAGTGGCAGCAGCAGCAGCTCGTGTGATGCAGAGCGTGTGCCACACGGGTGCAGCCTTGGGTGGTGCAGCTGCAATACCTGCAACCTTAAATGGAGCAGCTGGTACAGTCGGCCCTGCATCCGCTGAGGCATCTGCTAAAGCACCCGCTGAGGTGGAGCCATATCATCTCCTAAACTTCCTGGTACGTAATATGGTAAGTTGATTTGGTAATTTTTTGCTTTATAGGAGATACCTCTGGATAGAAAGCATTTCTATGCTTGCACAATGTCTTCATGATGAAAAGGCCTCGACAATTTGTCATTCACCATGTAGATCTCGATAAATGTTGCTCAAATGAGATCTCTCTTTCAGCACTATCGCCACAAATTATTGTTTTTTGGTGTTGCATCACTTCACCAGCAGTGGTGTAAGGACCAAGTATATAATGTGTTGAAAAACATATCTAAGGCGGCATCTCTTTGTAGAAAGTTTAGACCTGCATCTTTACCATTCAGCTCAACATTTTGAGTGCATAGGGCCGAAAGACTTGGAGCATCATATTCCCCATTAATTACCTTTGGCCCATACAATAAACCCTTTTCAGAAGTGTGCGCATGTCCAAGGCTGCCATTTCTTAAACGCGGATCCCGAGTGCGCGGTGGAAACAAGCGCCACGTCAGTGATTGGCTTGGATAGACGTGACTGCAACGTCAGCATTCCACGTGGACTTCGATCCAATCACAGCTTTTGTGTTCAAGAAATGGCGACCGTCAATGTTGCTTGCTTAGGTTTTGAAAATGGTCTATTCTTCCTGTGTTCACCAGGTACATGGGAATGAAACTCCAGCAATCTTGGGGCATAAAGTGGCTTCTTTTCTTTTAAGGCATTGGTTTTATAGCCCCTGCCACGCTCGAGGTTGCATAATAGCCCCACACAGAGGTAAAAAAGTGGCGCGCATTGCACCGGCAACCGAAATCAGTTTTCGCATCTTCTCATGTTCTCTATCCATTATGCCGATCGAAAAGTTCAGGGGGCGGGGTGGGGAGGAGAGGGGGATCTTGGAACACCATCTAAGGAGCTGGGCTAGGAGGCAAAGAGGACTGGAAAGGGATGAGCGAGATCACAAGGCGTACGGTCAGCGAGTGAGCGCTCTATCAGGTTTTTCTGAGCCGGCCAAATAATCTTCGCCAGCAGCCGACGCTACAAGAGGGCTTGTCACCCAGTACCCCTTGCAGTTCGACAGCAGCAGAATCAGGGGACGTAACAAAAGAGCTTGATAGCTCGAGCAGCGTAGTACTGTTGTATAGGCGCTTCCGAGGACGTTTGGATATGATTCAATTAAGAAAAGGGGTTAAGGTAACGAAAGCTTACTTTAATCAATATGCACGAAGCACCATTTCATGAAAAGAGGATCTCACCACCAAATACATCGGTTTCGCCTCCTCTTTTAATTTTTTGTAGATACTTTTCTACGACGGTTGATGTCAAGGTGACGTGGAAAGCCTGGGGTGACAACAAAGTGAACCAGGACATAAGGCCAAGCGTTGCTGTGAAGAACCTGGCCATTGCTCTATGGGGGTCCAGTGTCCTTCTGCAGAGGACTGTGAACGAAGTGGCGTCGAATGCCAGTCTTAACAAGGACAGCAGGCTGCCTCTGACACCCAAGAAAGTGGCATTCCTAAGAGGCGAGTGCAAATTATCCCACGCAAACGTAACCTAAGCAGTTATTTGAAAAATCTTCTTAATCAGGGCATTATCTTGGCAGCTAGTTGGTATCATGCTGGAGTTCACAATGTTTCGGTGGTCTTTGGATGGGCCGCATAAAACTGACGGGATTGAGCACACAGGTGTAACATAATGGTGGAAGCTTTCAGTAAAATTATGGGAATCTTAGGTAACCTAAGTAAAACACAAAAGCTATATTGTTTATACTTCACGTGGAAACACCAGATTTTTTTTCACTGGCTTTTATTTTGGTTATATGAAGTAAGCAATGCGTAGGGAATTTCCTTTTTATTCCAATCATTTGCAGTTGCAGTACATGCCACAGTGGCTCTGAACAGTATCTGATGTCTTCACCAAAAAAAAAAAGACTCTGAAAAATTTTCTTTTCAAGAAGAGAATTGTTGCAATTTGCAACAATTCTCTCCTTTCTTCTTCTTTTTGACTGAAGGGGGTTTATGTCCTGATATTTGAAATGCTGAAGCCACCACTTTCAGGCGTACCCTTGTAATAAATCAGCGCAGTATGCCCATTTATCTGGTCACTTCGATGTGCCCATGGAACAACGTGAACTCCCAGTAGGTATTATGTAAAATTACAGTAGCTCTAAGTACTTGTCATGCAGTGGCAAACAAAAGCAGGGTTATATTATGTGATGTATATTAGCACTCTCAATGACCGGTAGGGTGTTTGAACACTCTTAATCACTTTCTCTAAACTGAATTCAGCATCAGCATTCTACTTATTTTTTTAATGGTTGGATCTTGGCTTGCTCAAACATTAGATGGAGAGGGGCACCATATGTCGGGTCTCAAACACGCGGCCCGCTTGGCGTTTGCTAGCGGCCTGCACAGTCAGGCATAAGTGTAAGCCAGCTTTCTCTGCAAGCTGGCTTTCCCCAATAGTTTGGGAGAAAGCCAGCTTGCAGAGCTAAATGGCGCTCTTGGCAGTTCAATCTATCGGGAGACAGTGCAATTTTCGTTCAATGCAACCGCATTTTTTGCTTTGCATTTTTTGCTATGCATTTTTATTGCAGCTACTTGTCTCTTCACAAAGAGTTTGATACAAGGAATAGTTTGATATAATCGGGTTTGACATTATACAGAATGTGCAATTTTAATTCGAACATTATTTTTTAAAAAGGGGCGAGAGTTACGTGGATGCCTTTCTCACTGTGTATTTGTGGGGCTCGGCGGACATAGATAAGGGGATAACCGTCACAATATGTTGACTAAATAACCAAGATTTGTGAATTAACTTTTTAATGATTGATTTTATGGGGCATGTCGCAATTGCAATTTTCAAGTGCGTCATTATTAAAGGCTATTCCAAATGAAACTATTCCTGAAAGTAATGTGGCATGTGATCTAAATGAACATTTGTTTAAGCCTTACCTCTACAAGCTGTGCTCCTTTAAATATTTTGTCATTGCATATTTTTCAGAATGCCTAGGGATGAAGCTGTGTGGCTAAAAACATAATGTGGATGTCATATTGCTGTAATGTCAACGACAGCAAAAGAGAACCACATACTGGGAGAAAAGATAAACGACCGGCGAATGCAAGAGAAATGAAGAGCCAAGCAGTAAATAAAGATAGAACAGAACCAGCCGGTTGTTGGCAATGGTCTGCAGTGAAATACGGTGTCAAGCATGCATTCCCCCACAGGTTCCCACACAGATTACCCACAGAGCATGGGGTTATGAAACCCTATGGGTTACCCACACGGCTCCCACAGGACTTTGGTCCTACACAGCTCCTATAGGATCTCTGCGGGACCCACACAGCTCCCATAGACCCACACAGACTGTGCGGGGACCCATGGGGACCTACACCCACACACCCACACACCCAAACAAACTGTGTGGGGACCCATAGGGACCCGAACACCCACAGAGTTTCTGTGGGCCCCACACGGTTTCATAACCCCATGGGTCTGCGGGTTTTTGGAGCGGATGATGCATTCATCATTGGCGTTCGAAAAGTCTTCAATGATTTTAACTTCACTTTACCGTTCAGATAGTTTTTTCGCCAAAGTGCAACAAAAGTAAACAAACTTATGATCGGAAATTCCCTCTCGACACTGACCGTATAATCATATATACTAAACCTACTAACAAACGCAAGATCAAGAACAGAGTGGCTTGTACCTTGCTCCCGTGTGTTATCCGTTACAACTTGATGGAGATCATAGGCAAACATAGTGTAGTCAAACAGACGTTTCGTTTTCCGTTTTCTTAAAAAAACAAGTGGTTTATTCCTACGATACCCGCTCGTCGCCGAGGCGGGTACCTACCTTTCAAATCTCGTTCATTTCCAGTATACCTCTTTTTCTTCTACATGTCCACACGCAGCCTATCTAGATGACGTCACACACCGATTATACTTCATCGCGTGGACCAGTTGCGGCATGCTTTCGCGGTTCTCGCGCACACGTGCCGACGGCTCCTTTTGTTGACAACACGGCCATCCTCCATCCCAGTCGCCCCGGCTGGGTCTCTTTGTCGATGAAACTCTACTATATCTGTGTCGCTTTCTGCTTCCGTTGACAGGCCGTCGTCGCTGCTCTCGGTGCTACTCTCAGCGCTGATCGCGAAGCGCTTCATCTGTTCAACAGCGGCAATATCTTCGTAGAAACGTTGCGACCGTTGGGTCTCCGGTAGATGTTTAACTTTATACCTACCTGGAGGTACCTTCTCCACAACGATATACGGGCCTCGGATATTCCGTAGAGACCGCCCACCCACCACGTGATGGGCGGTCTCTACGGAATATCTTATAGGATGGAGGGACAACACTGTCATCGCTAATCTCATCATGCAACCACGTTTCAGTTATTACTGTAATATGAGGGTCATAATTCAATAAAAGAAGTTCCAGTTTGTCAACTTTATTAACCCCCGCAGGGGGCACCTGTGAAAGCAGGTGTTTGGAGAGTGGCGTCTCCACGGACCCCGAGCCACGCGGGTTCGCCCGCCCACGTCTGTTTGTGCGTGGCTTTCCTGTGTCCGGGGAAAAGGGCATCCTGGTGGTTGAGCCGAGCCCGGGGTAGGTTTGGACCCTTCGGGGCCCCCGGGTGAGGCAATACACCACTTCGGCCCCCGCTTCTCATAGACGGGAGTCCTGGTAAGGCCCGGCCAGGATGATTCAGTCTAGTCGCCTTTTCTTCTACTATCCCTTCCAATCTTTCACCTTTCACTTTCCTGTTTCTTTTACTTATCTCTCATTTCTCTTACTCCCTTTTCACCCCTCTTTGGCGGCAACGGCTAAACTAGGGTGGCCATGGACCTCTGTCTTGACCCATACTTGGGTATAGTTTCCCGGCAGCACTGTTAGTGTAACGTCTCCCGCCAAGCCCTTCTTGTTACGGTGCGTTACCTAACCCTTGTTGGGCTCGGTGGTGGGCGGTGCACCGCGGATTCCGAAGACTCTTTGCCCTCCTATGGCGCCCTCTCTTCCAAACCCCGTTCGGGACAAGCCGTTAAGAGGCGCTGTCCTTAACACAAGACCATCGAAAAAGAACCTGAGGTAGAAAACTTCACAAAGTTTTTGTTGTTCATTCCCTCGATGAACAGAAACCCGTGTCAAAGCTATCGCCATTTGTTGTAGCCAAAGTACTTGAACACCTTGTAGGGTTTTCCTACAAGGCTAGAAAACTCCACTCAGGAGACCTCCTAGTTGAAATAAATAACAAAAAGCAAAGTGAACCGCTGCTCAAGCTGAACACCATACTTGATGTGAAAGTGTCGGTGAGCCCTAACCGCACACTGAACACCAACCGTGGAGTCCTCTCTGAGGACGACTTCCTTCACACCAGTGAGGAAGAACTCAGCGAGGGACTCCAAGGTGCCGGCGTCATTGCCGTAAAACGGATTATGTTCAGAAAAGATGGCGAAGAAATCCCTTCAAAACATGTCATCCTCACGTTTGAAAGGCATCCGCTACCACAAACAATCAAGGCTGGATACCTCAACTGCCACATCCTCCCTTATGTCCCCAACCCCCGGCGGTGCTTCCGTTGCCAGCGTTTTGGTCACGGAACACGCGGCTGTCGAGGGAAGGAGACATGTGCAAAGTGTAGCAGTCAAGATCACGTCTCTGACATTTGTGAGAATGTTGCCCACTGTACTAATGCAATGGACCACACCCCACTTATTATCGAGGCTGTCCCATCTGGAAGCAAGAAAAAGAAATCATTGCTATCAAAGTTAAAGAAAACATCAGTTATATCGAAGCTAAAAAACGGTATTCCTTTATGCCGTAGGGATCCTACGCCGACGTGGCGCGCAGGGGCCTTGCGCCACGTTCGGAATCCAAGGCTACCCAGGTCTCACCTGAGGCTCTGGAGGCAGCCCTCAGGGCCCCACTACCCCAGCTAGGGCAGCAGTGCCCCCTCCTCCTGGAGGAAGTGCACGCGCTGCTTCGCTGGTCCCAGACAGGCCGGCAACTGCCGTTACTGTCCGCACATCGTGGTCCTCTTCCACGGAGAAGGGGCGGAACTCCCGCCCGACCTCCTCAGAGAGGACCTTCTCTTCGAAAGAGCGGCACCACCCTCGTGCCGCTCCCCCGTACCCAAGGGGCCGGAAGGGGCAGAGTTGAAACTCTGCCCTTCCGGCAGCGAGTGTTGGCCCCGGCCCAACACCTCCGCTGCCTCTCCGGCTGGTCGTGGCCGGGGCATGCCACCCCGTGCAACGAACCAGCCAAAACCTTTAGTTAAAGGCTCGCCTCCAGAAGTGGAGGCGATGGACGATACCTCCGAGTCACCCACTCTTGCATCCGACCAGGATGACATGGAGTGGCAGGCTCCGAAGCCCAAAGGGAAAAAGCCAGTGGTCCTTCTCAAATAACCATTAATTTAATGCTCTAAATTTTTTCATTGCCTCACTCATTTTAAATTTTACATTTCACCTTTTTAGATAAATGAAGTATTTGCATATTATGCAGTGGAACTGTTGTGGTCTTTTACCTAATATTGATGACGTTAATTATTTTATGGTTGATCTTCGGCCTATTGCCCTTGCATTACAAGAAACTCATCTTCAAGCTCATCATACACAGATTTTAAGGCGTCATCAAGTTGTTCGTAAAGTTCGTTTTAATTCCACTTCTGAGGGCGTGGCAGTGATTGTGTAGAGTGGGGTTGCCTGCTCCGAGGTCCCAATGTGCACCCCACTGGAAGCCGTAGCGGTACGTGTTCTTTTACACTGTCTTATAACAGTTGTTTCTATATATTTGCCTCCAAATGTTCCCCTGCATCTTCATGACCTACAGGGACTTGTGGGACAACTCCCTCAACCCTTTTTAATTTTAGGTGATTTTAATGCCCATCATCCCATGTGGAGCAGTGCTCGTCTCGATTCTCGAGGCAGAGTACTTGAACGGTTTTTTCTATCATCTGAATTATGTCTTTTTAAAAGTAGAGAGCCTACATTTTTTAGTTCAGCTCACAACTCACTTACATCTATTGATTTATCTATTGCATCACCTTCATTACTATCTTGTTTTTCTTGGCAGGTTCTTAATAACCCTTTTGGGAGTGACCACTTTCCTATTGTTTTAGAGAGCGACATTTTTCTTCTCACCCTTTTAAAACGAATGCCTCGGTGGAAGTTGGACAGGGCAGATTGGTCTCTTTTTAAGTTAAACTCCACGTTGGATACATCCCCGCTTTCCTCCATGACTGCGGATGAGGCCACATTGTATGTGACAGAGCAGATAATAAACGCCGCCCAGCAGTCGATTCCTCAAACTACCGGTACTCTGCCACGCAAGTGCAAACCTTGGTGGAAGAAGGAGTGCGCCATTACGCGCACGGAGCAAAATAAGGCATCGGGCATGTTCAGGCGGTATCCCACCTCAAGAAACCTGGTAGAGTTTAAAAACGAAAAGCCAAAGCCCGGCGGATTCGTAAGCGATCGAAACGGAAAACCTGGATGAAATATGTGTCATCTCTGAGCAGCTTTGTAACTGTTAAGGAGGTCTGGAATATCTGGGATAGATTCAAGAAAATCAAAGGGGTCTATAGGGGCTTTACAATCCCCATTTTCAACCCTCCGTCTGCATCACTGAAATATACGGCTAACGTCCTTGGGGAGTACTTTTATTCTGTGTCCAGCTCCTCTAGTTATTCTGATTCCTTCAAGCTGTTTAAACGACGTGCAGAGCAACATAATATAGTCACAACGGGATCAAATGACGTATCTTATAAGCAGCCTTTCACACAGTATGAGCTAGAGAGTGCCCTACAAATCAAAAAGACCTCTGCTCCTGGACCCGATGGAATTCATTACGAAATGCTGCGTAATCTCTCTACAGAGTCTCTTGAATCCCTTCTTAATTTCTTTAATTCCTTGTGGGAAAGAGCTTGTTTTCCAGCAGCTTGGAAACGGGCACACATAATCCCTCTCCTGAAGCCAGGTAAGGATCCATTTCTGCCCTCTAGTTTCCGTCCGATCGCTTTAACCAGCTGTCTAGGGAAAACTTATGAAATACTGATAAACAGGCGGCTGGTGTACGTTCTAGAAAAGGAAAGCATTTTGGATAACAATCAGTGCGGTTTCCGCAGAGGACGATCGACCTTGGATCATTCGGTGCGCTTAGAAACGGTCATACCTGAAGCATTCGTGAATAGGCAGAATTGTGTGTCAGTCTTTTTTGATTTAGAAAAAGCCTACGATACGGCACGGAGATATGGCATCCTCCAAGACCTTTATGGCTATAGAATTCGCGGTCTTATGCTGCAGTGCATAAAAGATTTCTTAACAGGGAGGACGTTTCAGGTCCGACTTGGGACCGTATTGTCGGATCCGTTTGTTCAGGAAAACGGCGTTCCCCAGGGAGGTATTCTGAGCGTTGCACTTTTTATAATCAAAATGAATTCTCTCGCCCAGGTTTTGCCGCCGTCCATTGCATACTCGCTTTATGTAGACGATATCCAAATCTCAGCATCGTCGTGTAAGCTTTCGAGCTGTGAGCGCCAGCTACAGCTTGCCATAAATAAGCTTGCCAAGTGGGCAGATGAAAATGGTTGTAAGTTTTCTCCCGAGAAAAGCGTCGGCGTCCCATTTTCACTACGCCGTGGTCTGTCACTAGAACCATCCCTGAAACTGCAAAGAACCTGCATCCCTGTCAGAAAAGAGCACAAGTTCTTAGGTGTCACCTTTGACAAAAAGCTCAATTTTATTTCTCACTTGAAGTCACTCAAGGAAAAATGTCTCATAACCGCAAATATTTTTAAAGTCCTGGCCCATAAAAACTGGGGATCTGACAGAAAATGCCTTCTACGTCTTTACAATGCTCTTGTTCGATCCCGGCTTGACCATGGGGCTCCAGTTTATGGTTCTGCACGACCGTCTGCGTTCAAGATGTTGGATCCAGTCCATCACCTCAGACTGCGACTCGCAACAGGAGCTTTTCGGACGTCCCCGGTCCTCAGCCAGTATGCTGAATCAAATGAGATGTCACTCGAGAAAAGACGGCAACATCTAAGCTTAACATATTACTTCAATATACTTGCGAACCGTAATCATCCAACCTACCACTCTCTCCAAAAATCTAGATTTTGCCGCCTCTTTGAGAATAAACCAAGCATTGTAAGACCCTTGAGTTTCTGAGTACAGCAATTTTGTTCTTTACTTGATCTTTGTTTGGACGAAGTTAATCTTATGCAAAATGTAGACTGTGTTGCCCCCTGGGACATAGTGCCATTTGCTTGTGACTGGGCTCTCACAAGGTTTAATAAGCATACTGTCTCTGCCCTTATCATCCAACAGGAATTTTCTGAGCTTGAGAAGAAGTATGAAGGTTACACACATTTTTACACTGATGGCGCTAAGTCGTCGTCATTTGTTGACAGTGCCGTACATTCTGATTGTTTTATTAAAGTGAAACGTCTAAATACTTTTTCCAGCATTTTTACAGCTGAACTTTATGCAATATCTATGGCCATAGATTATATTCTACGGGCTAAAATAAAGCAGGCTGTCCTATTTGTAGACTCTCAGAGTGCTGTTACCGCAATATGCTCTTTGAGAGTTACTAAAAATATGCTAGTGCAGCAACTATGAAATAAGCTTAATAAAGCTGTACATGGAGGCCTAAACATAAAATTTTGTTGGGTGCCCAGTCATATGGGAATAAAAGGTAACGAGGAAGCAGACAGACTCGCTACATCATCAGGTAATCTTTCCCTGTCTCACGCCTGTTTGCCACAACAAGACATTAAACCTCTAACAAAGCCATCCCTTGTTCGTTTATGGCAGTCTGAATGGAACATGGAGCGCAACAATAAACTTCATATTACAAAGCCGGTTCTTGGGCTCTGGGAGAGCTCTTCTCACAGGAACCGATTCCATGAAGTATTGTTGTGTCGTCTTCGAATCGGTCATTCTTACATATCGCACAAATATCTTCTTAGTGGGGAGGACCCACCGGTGTGTGAAAATTGTGGGGATACACTTACCATCATGCATATCTTGTGGCTCTGTCCAGCTCTAGACAATGAACGTCGTACTCACTTTCCTGAATTGTTTCATTTCCAAATCTCATTCCATCCTGCTCTTTTACTGGGAGAATATCCCCTCATGCCATTTGACCGTGTGTTGACTTTTATTACTAACACAGGTTTTATTAATCAGATCTAGTTCCGCATAGCCAATTATTATTTTGTAGCACAGTAACGTTTCCTTTTTAACTTTGTTTGGCGCAGTATGGCCTCCGTTGCTGTTGCGCCATAAAGCCCCCAAACAACAACAACAACGCGTTTTTTAGTAGACGGATGGCATTTTTTAGCAGACGAAGTTGGCATTCTCGCCGTGTTTTGGCGCCATGTTTTGGCGCTTGGGGAAGGCCAAGATTTTTTAGGTATTGGCCGTTACTGTTGTGTTCCGCACTGTCGGGAGAGTTACGGTCCGAAGGAAGAAAAAAACGGTGATAGTTAACCCGGGTAATGTTGATTTCGGGCGACTCTGTCGTGCTGGACACCGTGTGACCGCCGTGTGGTGCGACGGGGAGAGCGCTTTTGGAGAGCGCGACACTAGAGCGCCGACGTTAAAGCGCGCGACACGAGGACGCTGCGACAGTAGGGCGCTTGACACTAGAGCGCACGTCCCGAGAGCGCATGACCAGTTGAGCGCGCGACACGAGAGCGCACGACCAATTGGTCGCGCGACACGAGAGCGCACCCCAGTCGAGCGAACACTGCAAAATGAGGGATGTACCCGCAGCTCCACAGAGAGAGCAAAATTGTGCGACTCATCGGATCGGAGCATTGGTGGTTTTTGATTGATTGAATATGCTTTCAATAAAAAAAGGGACGGGGTACGATTCTTTCTAACCAATTGCTTACTGACATCGAAGAGAAAAGGGGCAGGGGACTGGGGCACATAGGTACCGGGAATATCTGCAGTTGGGTGGAGCAGCGAGTCTAAGATTTCTTGATGGTGCTGCGGTGCGCCTCTTGGATATACTATAAATAGTTTACTTTTTGTTATATGTGGTCTATTCTTGACAGGGATTCGGGCTCCGATGAATTCGCTGGCTATTCAGACGTCCCTCACATAATTTTAAATAGTATTGTGACGTCCATGACAATAATGAAGAAAGCTCACCGCTAAAAAGATTCAGTAAAAAACGTATCGAAGGAAGGCTCAGCGCCATTTTATTGGATGCAGGGCTTTCCAGCCTTTTGACGGATAGAGGAAAACTTCCACTGAAAATCTTTGAGATATAAAATCAAAGATCCGAAGGATCAAAGAAACTTTACAGCTTGGTCAGCTGTAAAGTTTTTTCTGCGTAAATAAACGCCACAAATATTTTTTTCTTGTCTCAGCTTTTAGAAACGCTTCTTGGTTTGTCACACGCAAAACGTTCGTCGACTCATTTCGCAATGTCCTTGCTGAATGCCGCGGCTTAAATCCCCACCAATTTCACATAAAACACGCGATGCCGAACAAGTGGTCGGTCCGGTCGGGCCACTCGCGCTGGACTGGTTGTGCGCTCATAGAGTAATATAGAAAAACGTAAAGAGTGGCCACTCCCATAGACCTCAGCGGCCCACTCGAATACCAGCGCTCCTAGCGGCCGCCGTGAAATTTCTCTCGACTTCCTGTTTGGATGCTTTCGGTTTCGTTTTTCACCATGGATAGAGTCACAGAACACTAGTAGTCAAATGAATAGATAACTAATATTGGTGCTTCCCACTGTATTGTGTGGTAGCTTGCGCCACCTAGGCTGTCGTGACTAACTACAATTTTAAGGACAGAACGAGCGGGTTGGTAAGAGATAATTAAACTTGAGGGAAAAAAACGAGAAGGACGGACACCTCACAAACTTCCAACTATGGTTGACCGTCCTTCTCGTTTTCTTCCTCAAGTTTAATTACATTTTTAAATTTGGTTACGGTTGCTAATTTAGAATTTACTTGGGCGTTTGAGCTGTGTATTCAACAACTCAAAAGCACGCTTATATTCATTTACAATTTCAGGACAGACAGGTAACGAGGTAACCATGTACAATCCCAATATGAAATATAAAACTATGGCACGGAACAGGAAAAAAAGGACAACCAACAGAAGGCAGCAATTAACAAATATTAAAATTTTTATTTTGGCCACGAAGATACCATAAAAAAGAGTTACTTTACATAAAAAACAGAAACAAAAGACCGTGAAAATTATTTTTGCACTTGATTGTTTCAGGACGTGTTACAAAGGATATTTTTCAGAAAAACCTCGTCAGCCTTTTTGTACAGGTTTGAGGGAGGAAACATCTAAAAGTTCACAACTGGCACCAAAGCCGGGTGACCCAATTCGAAGATCCATGCCAATAAAGAAACATTCAACACGAACACACTAGAAAAACACACATCAAGTGGTTCTGCAGTCGCTGGTAAAGACTGGTCGACTTCTGGCCTGCAACCTGGTCATTACAAATTATACCTGGAAATGCTTGGCGTGCAGTGTGCACCGTTCTGTTAAGTACCGTATTTTCCGGACTATAGTCCACACACAGGGTAGTTTTATAGTCTTCAGAGTCTACACAAATTTGTTTGTGTGCCCATACAAACAAATTCTCCTAAGTAGCTCGCCGTGTAAAATGCCTGCCTTGTTAGCGCATAAAAACTTCTAGTATCAATTATTAAGGCACAAAAAAACTCTTAGCATAACAAATCATTATTTAACAATCTGTTATCCACAAATTCCGTCGCATCTATCATAAGGAACAATCTTGCAAAAACTAATGTTTGTATATTCCACACCTGCAGATTGTCCCCACAACATAAAATTGCAATTCGAAACATGACTCGCCCGCGGCTCTTGTCCAAACAATATGACTCTTCTTGCCTATGTACAAGCTGCACATCAAACTAAAGCAGCAATCGTGAACAATACCAGGAAAGGCCCAATGACACCCAAGTTGCGTGACCAATGGACAGGACTATGCAACTTTGTTCCCGGTTTCTTGCACGTTCTTCCCTTGTTACCGCGCCACGCTACGCAGCAGTAGCCACCGTAGCTGGGCATTTCGACGGCGTGCGCTGCAGAAGAAAATTTACTGAATTGGCGCCGTGAGATTCCGATATGCCTGCGAAAAGGGAGCTGGTCATGACACAATAAACTGTACTAATATACAAAACACAAGGTCAAGTGCGTACTGTATAAATTAGGAGGTAACCACGGTGCACGAACAGCGCCCTTAAAGAAAAAAGATGAATTACATGTCAGTATACACCAACTCGAACGACATGAAACCAACGCTTCGGCGCCTCATGATACTATGGTTCACTATGGTACTCCAGCATATTACAGCGCGCAGGGCGCACCGAATTACGCAGATGATCGGACGCCTTGGTCAACTGTGATCTAATTTCTTTGAGCTGGCTGTTCTCGACCGGATCAAAAGCATGGTGCTGCGGCATGTACTTTCAACATTAATAAGGACAAAACCTCACGCAAAGAACGAAAAACCCGTGCGAGAAGGATGAAACCACACCACATTGAGCGAAGCGTCTCAGGACCTCTCCTTGGCGTCACCGACTCTCAGCCCCCGCAGAAACAGTGTGCACAGCTCTATTTCACCGTAAGTGCAAGGAAAGAAACAACTGCGAGAGAGAGCTCGACGCTTTAAATGAGCATGTAATGCACGCGCGTTTGAGAAGTGAAAGCTGGAATCAGTGTCGCTGAAGACAACGCGCACTTGTTTGCAGCGTCAGACGCTTCTGCCCTGCTGCATTTCACGCTATGAAACCTGATGAAACAGAGAAAAGCGGTGAGCCCAAAAGACGCTGACGCCCAACAGACCCGTGAAACACTCCTCATGTGGTTGCGTAATAGTGTTTTGAAATGGCTCACCTTTTCCACGAAGGGAACACCGAGAAATCCACGTGACGACAGGAACAGCAGGCAGACCGCCCGAGCCGCCGAGCCCAACACCCAGGCTGCTGCTATGGCGGGCGGCGTTTTGCCCAAGCGGAAGTCGCAATCATTGGAATATTTTTCTCTAACCTTCGAAGCTACTAATAATTTTAAAAGCTTCTAAATTAAGATAGAACAATTTATGAACGGTGCAAATATAACAAATGTATAAATAATTAGGCACCATGGCGCCAGCTGGCGACTGCCGTGAAACCTACTTCCTGGGCCGCGATAGGGTCCGAGTGGCCACTCTTTACGTTCTACTATATTACTCTATGGCATCTATTCATTCCTCGCGCAGACGCCGGAAGCATCTCCTCGCATAACTCTACTCTTCGAAGATATTTACGCCTCGCCAAGAAACAAGCGAAGATGTGGGTAGCTCCTCGCAGCTCAAAGTCGTTTATCAAATAAAGGGTGTCTGGAGTTGTTCTTAGCTGTGTGAAACGAGACGGAAAATTTTGCGCCTGCACAAAAAAGAGCTCCAACGTTCCCCGAATGTGGACTTGACTGGTGCATTTAACGCGGTAAAAGCTTAAAATGTTGCCTCCTTTTTCAAACAAATAAACAATTGAGCAATAAAATTGGTGGGGTCAACGGTGAATCGTGCTCGCAGACGATCGAGTTAGCGATGCTTGTATCTTGTGGCGCTCTCTTCCGATGGGCGCAGCTAGCAGAAGACGCACCGCAAAGATCGATGTTGGATACCCTTATACACACTTTTTTTGCGTTTAATAAAGCTTCTATACCAACTTGATAAGTAAATCATTTATTTTTTAAGTAATGTGATTTTCACGTTACATTTTTGTTGCAGTAGTAGGTAATGTAGCAGTGTATTTTTTTCACAAATAATTGCTTTGATTGTTTTGTTACTTTTATAAAAAGACATATAAACATATTAAGTTTAGTAACGGACTAAATACACACAGTTGAGCAGCATAAAAAGGTGCCACAATATAAAATATAAAACGTATTGAAAGGAAGGACATACCACCAAAAAAACATTTATGTTTTAGCAAACGCCATTCGGTGATAGTTTATTTTAACAACAAAACCATTCCAAAAAACCGAAAGTACTAAGTTAATGAAAAAGAAAGCTAGAAAAGATTAGGAGTGCGTGTACTCGAGACCATTTCTATCACATTCTCTTTGGTTTTATTTTTTTCCAAGAGAGAACACTGTATTTTGTGATTGTCAGTGTGCGGCATGCACTGACATTATCATTCTGCTTTTCCAATCTCCTAACTCCCTCTCAACAGAATCGGCTTTTTTTGATTTGCTCGGGTGGAAAGCGCTACTTGATAGAGACTATATCGCAGTTCCCCGAGGTCATATGTGATTTCCATGGCATCTTGCTGGCGTTCATTCTCGGCAGTTACCCGATAGATGGACTTGTTCCCGTTTTTGTTTTTTATAGAGAAGGTGGGAAAACCATAGTGGCTTCTCAAAAGGATAATATTCAATTTCGTTTTTTTTTTATTCAGGAATTTGAATTATTTATATATTTCACATTTTTCAATCCCTTATTCACAAAAGTACCTGAAAACAACTAAGTCACAAATATAACTTCTGATTTCGCGAAGATGAAGATTATTACTGTAAAAATGTATCTTAAAATGTCTTGTTTCCATGCATTTCTGTTGGGAAATGCATTGAGAAAGTTTGCACTCCGGTGAGAGCTCGAAACCTTGCCTCTCTCAGCGATTTTTCCACCTATTCAGTTATGGCGGCGGAGAAAAGCTCACCGCAGTAAAGCTCACCGGAGAAAAGCTCACCGCAAAACCGGCAGATGCGGGAAAAGCTCACCGGCTTTTAAGCAAATGCGGAAAAAAGCTCGCCAATTTTTTTCCCTTAGCTTCGCAGATTCTGCGTCACACGTGGCAATTTAACACAATAGACCGATGTCACCAGCCAGTTTGACTACGCCACCGCTGCCGCAATGCATCGAGGGAGCTTTAGACTTTCTGCACGTGGGACAACCTCGCTGGAGCTCTGCGCGTGTGGAGCATGAGGCGGCACGAGCCGTCTTGTGCACTGTTGCCTGCCTCCTGCGAACTAAAGTTATGGCGGCGTCACGCATGCGCCGAACGCTTAGTGAGATCGGTCTATTCGAATTCGTCACTTCATTAAAAATATGTCCTTTTTTTGTAATATTTTTGAAATTCATTGGGCATATTTACTAATTCGTCAGAAATTAGCATACACGAATTTTGTATATTAATGAAGCCGCAAGTATACAATCAGAACTTTGGGCACCGGTACGAAAGACAACAATTTATTGACAGCTGACAGTGCGCCGTCGGTAGCTCTGTAGAAATAGCAAATGAAGAGGTTTGTTCTTTGCGAGCTAATATGAATAGCGGTGTTTGAATCGCTTCAGCTCCAAAGGCTGTGTAGGGCCTGATAGATAAATATGTGTTTGTTGATGTAGTCAGTGGCGGCGACGCTGTTCTCTTTCTGTTAATTTCACTAACAAAACTTTAGTTGCGAGAGCAGCTTTGTCCTGTCGTGTTTGTTTCCTTCACTCCGTCGTCGTCGTTTAAGCGGTTTTCATCATGTGTAACTTTTACCAACTCGCCCGATTCGCTACCTTACAGAATACTAGTTCTTATGCAGGTCACGAATAACAACGGCGACAGTGTGCATATCTTAAGGTCATTTGTAGCTCGCCGTTGAAGGGCACTATCACACAAACGCAACGCGTAGAAACACCAGCACGAACGGCTAGAAACCGTGCATGTCCGTGGAAGAAAGAAACCTCGATATGGTATCCGGACAAAAACTCACCGGACAAAAGCTCACCGGACAGAAGCTCACCGGACAAAAGCTCAACCGTTTTTTCACAGACCCAAAAAAGCTCACTCCATCTTTTTTTTTTCTTTTTTTGCTATTTTGGGCGAAACACGGGCTGGGAATATTTTCAACGAACGGGAGTATGGCCTTTTGGACAGATGAGCAATTTAGAAAACTGTGCGAGATTTTGGATAGGCTCGCGTTCCTTCCACCACAGATTGTGCCCGAAGGACTAACCTACATCAAATAAAAGTCTACCGGTGACGTCGGCGACCTGTTGGAATACTTTGATTGCCCGTATGTCAACGGCCCCTTCCGTTATGCTTCTGCTTCTTCTGTGGTGGCACCCAGAGCGAATTCTTCCCTTTGCCTGACTGTGTGCCGACGACGACCGGAGTTTCCACCCAGAAAGGTGGAATATGTGCGACGCCACTCTTCCAGATAAAGGCCGGACATACAGCTGCGAAGGATGGAATACCAGGTTCCAGAAATTTGTCAGCCACGCCCATCCAAGCGTCTGGATGCTGATTGAATGCCCACAGGAAAATCAGGCGTTCGTTGCCACGGCATTGACACAAGGCCGCAGAGGTGAACCCTCAGAGAAGCGGGTGCGAAAAACCACTCTTCCGCCTGCAGAATCATGTGAAAAATATTTTCGATGGATTACAGGCACACCCAGATCTACCAAGACTGCTGGAGCTAATGGGGGACTGCATTCGCTTCAAACCAATCGATAAACTTGTTTCTACTCTAAGCAACAAACTATGCGCCTGTCAGATTTAAATTATCGTTGCATTTTAGTGTCGCAGGCAGGCACCTAAGTTGTCCGCACAAGTGTTAAGACCAACATGAAATTTTCTCCTGATGAGCTTTTTGTCCGGGTCTGTGAAAAAATGTATGAGCTTTTGTCCGGTGAGATTTTGTCCGGTGAGCTTTTGTCCCGGATTCAACCTCGATACCCTACTGACTGTTTTATCCTGTTATCTAAGGTTAACAGAAGCTTCAAAGAGAATTTCAGGCACCGCGTCGTTGCACATGCACTTTCGGATTTTCGAAAATAGAGTTTTGATTTTTAGGTTTCGGGCAGACACTATTAAGTTTTCGAACTTTTTCCTGTTTTTCAAGTTCATAAAGTTTTCAGTTAGGCTTTCGTTGCCTAGAGAGTAAACCCCAGAAAACACTGGCGCGCAATTATAACTTTGGAAGCAATATGCCCAATAAGCTTAACAAATAATACAAAAAAGGCTTCTTTACAAAGTTGACGAATTTTAATGATAATAAATTGACATATGTTACGCATGATCCAACAGCCTCCATATAAAAAGAAGAAAAAAAGCGGTGAGCTCTTTCTCCGCATACGCTCAATGGCCGGTGAGCTTTTCTCCGCATCCGCCGGTTTTGCGGTGAGCTTTTCTCCGGTGAGCTTATCTCCGGTGTTCTTTTCTCCGGTGAGCTTTTCTCTGGTGAGCTTTTCTTCGGGATTCATTCAGTGGCGCCGCCAGTCAACGTATCTTGGTGGTTATTCAACACAAAGGTGTTTGATCTGCTTATGCCCCAAAATCATTTTCTTGCATGACCAAGTTTATTTCAGTCATGTTCGTTTCGGATACAGTACGGGTGCACGGAGCTTGATTCTTAAGTTATCGCTTTTACAAGCGCTGTGATGAGGATATTTTCTTTTTGGTGAAGAGTTGCTGGCGCTTTGAAGCAACTAAAAAGGCCTGGGTTTCTTCAAACCACGGGCAACTATTATTATTATTCATCTTCCCGCCGGAGAGCAATGTTTGTGACCAAGCTGGATCCGTTCACCACCTCTACTGACATCGTTGGGCATCTGTCTTCACTCGATGTGGAAAACTTGAAGTGCCACCGACTGAAGACTCGCTACAATACCTACGCCTGCTTTCACGTCTCTGTAGCTGCCGAAGAGTTCGAGAAACTTTCTGACCCTGCTTTGTGGCCGAAGGATTTTCTTTTTAAACCTTTCAGAAGCGCACTTCGTCAAGAACTCCTTCACTCGTCTGAACAAGCCCACAAGTCCAACACAAAGATGAGTAACATCGATTTATTTTACCAGAAAGTCCGCGGCCTGCGGACGAAAGCTGAATATTTCTTTAACAACATTACTCTCTCTCTCAATTACTCAATTGTTTGCTTAACGGAAACTTGGTTATGTCCTAGTGCTAGTTCCTCCGACAACTTTTCGCCCGGTTTTGATGTCTACCGTCATGACCGTGATTTCTCTTCCTGGGGCCCAGTAGGAGGCGGTGTATTGGTCGCAGTTAATAGACAGTATAACTCATAACTCAGAAAAGGGATCTTCCAAAGCGGGAAGTTGAATTTAAAATTTCCAGAAAGCGATGTAAGAAAATTTTAAACCGTGATCGCCAGGCGCATTGTGACTTGGTAGAATCAGATCTCGTTAAAAATCTCAAGAAATTTTGGAGGTACGCTAAATCGCGCTTGGGGAAGAATATTGAGTTCGAAATCGTCTTGAATCGGCATAGTGACAGAGCGAAGGGTATGTCTGAGTTGTTTGCGGATCACTTTGCGTCAGTCTACAATAATAATAACTGCTCCTCAACTATATTGCCTTGCTCGGAAGGATTTGGTGACACATTAGGTTCAGTGGTTGTCGATGAGGAATGTGTTAGGCTATGTATTAAAAAATTAGACCCATATTGTCTGCAGGACATGGCGGGATACCCACTGCAATTGATAAGGGTTATCATGAATTACTCACGCCTATACTGTGCACAATTTTTAATAACTCCTTGACGTCAGGAATATTCCCTGACGAATGGAAACTGGCAGTGGTTCTTCCGGTCCTACAATCTGGAAATAGTGGCGATGTTCTTAATTACAGACCGATTTCTCTTCTCTTCTTTTTCCAAACTCTTTGAAATGGTAATCCATCAATTCCTCTCCTTCAAGTTTCGTAGTATGGTCATTCCTAATCAGCATCGCTTCATGTCCGACAGATCGACATCTACCAATCTCGCATCTTTTACGTCTGCTGCCTCTGAAGTAGTTTGTAATAGAAGTCAGCGTGACGTATTTTATTTCGACCTCAGTAAGGCATTCGACGTAGTCAACCACAACATCCTCTTATACAAGCTTTCCTCGTACGGAGTATGTGGTTCGGTATAAAATTTGTTAAAAAGCAATTTGTCTGATAGGCAAGCCTACGTCCGCGTCAACAACACTACCTCGTCCTTGTACAAGGCAAGCTCTATAGTGCCTCAGGAATCTGTCTTGAGCCCCTCTTTTTCAATATTTTTGTAAATGATGTCTTTCAATTTCTACCAAACTCTTCATTTCTGCAGTACGCTGATGATATAAAACTCTACAAAAAAATATCGACCTTAAAGGATTGCATCACGCTTCAGGATGACGCATGTTCCTTCGGTGGTCATTGGTGTTTAGACAATGACCTCCGTTCGAATCATTCTAAAACAAAAGTTATGACATATTCTCGCAAGGCCCGTGATATATTTTTTTCCATATAGTTATCACCGCGAACTGCTGTCACGTGTAAATGAACTGAAGGACCTTGGTGTTGTTTTTGATTCAACCCTGAGATTTGACACTCACGTTACCAGAGTGGTTCAATCGGCCTTGCGCACGTTAGGTGCCGTGTCTCGCATAACGTAGGAATTCAAAAGCCCGTCCGCTTTTTTCACGCTGTACTCTTCCTTAGTTAGATCCCAGCTAGAGTACGCCTCGGTTGTTTGGGACGGCATTTCCAAAACTAACAGTTTATCTGTTCAGCGAGTCCAAAACAAATTTATTTCTATCTTTAAATGTCGCTACCTTGAGAAAGGCGATCCTTCTTTGAACGTTTGGTGTAACTCGCCACACGTCAACTTGTTGAGCTTGCAGCAGCGTCGGGTGAAGGCAGATCTGTTGTTTTTGTTTAAGACCCTGCACGGCTCGATTAACTCTCCCAGCCCTCTGTTCGAAGTGAGCCTTAGAGTTCCACGTGTGCCTACACGGCTTCAATCATCGTGTTATATAGCTCGACATTTTAGCCACCTAAACCCGATCCAAACATCCGCTGAGTGTTATAACCGCTACTCTGACATAGTTGATATTTTTAACTCATGCGGGAGCAAGTTCGGAAATGCTGTTCGAAACATCCTCTTGCAAGAAAAGGACTGATCGGTTGAAGCGTTGAGGTTTGTCAGTACGATATTCAAGTATTTGCTTTTTGCTCTCACACCTGGTGATGCCTCTGTTTTGTGCTTTTGATTTCCCTTGTTGATTTGAGTGTCTCTCGTGCTTGTTAATATTTTTTATTCTCAGACTGGTGAACTACGTTCTCCTTCTGCACTCGTGTGTATGTGTGTTTGTATGTGTGTGTTTTTGCTCTTTTTTAGTGTACATATTGGTTGTTCCTGGACACTTTATAAAACATGATTGATGATTGATTGATTGATTGATTGATTGATTGATTGATTGATTGATTTGATTGATTGATTGATTGATTGATTGATTGATTGATTGATTGATTGATTGATTGATTGATTGATTGATTGATTGATTGATTGATTATCTCTGAGCGATGTTCTCTCCCGACTCTCCACATAATTTTCACGGCGCACCAACGTATGAACTTCCAACGTAAATATTTACTTTCTAATTTTATATGTCGCTAATTTTGACGTTTCTGTGTTTTTGCCTACTTATAATTTTCATGTTTTATCTCGTAATATGAGTGTGCACATTGTTCTTAAGTGTGTGAATGTCCGGTGTGCCAGTACCAAGACCGACTTGTTCCTGGACACCCAATAAAATTGATTGATTGATTGATTGATTGATTGATTGATTGATTGATTGATTGATTGATTGATTGATTGATTGATTGATTGATTGATTGATTGATTAATATTATATTAAATTCAATGCATGTTCTTCGTGTACAGTACATCAATATACTATATCATAATAGTAATAATAATCTTAATAATAATAGGTTTATTTTGCGAAGAGCTCAATGTTTCGTACCGGGCCAGTCAAAGCCTAAGCAGACTTGGCTTGTGTGATTGAAACCCAGCCGCCAGCTAACGCCAGACGTTTAATACAATAAGAATCAAAGCGAAGTGCAGGTGTCACACAAATCTAGAGGTTTCACTTCTGGCTTAGATGACACAGTGTTAACAAAAAAATAGCCAGCACGTAATATAAAGAAAAACACATAAAAATACAATACTATAGTTCAAAGCGTCCACTGGCAGAAGGTGAATCTAATGTGCACGTATGTTTTGCGTGCACATTAGATTCACTGTAAATGTCTGAGGGTCTCTTAAAGTTTTCTTTTGAGTTCAAATCGAAAATGCTGTCGGGTAGACTATTTAAGATGTCTGGCATGTAGAACCATCGTAGTCGTCTGCCTTGTTGACACTCTTGGCACTTCAATAATTTTATTAATAATAATATATTTTTATCATTTCATGCCTCAGAACAACCGGTCTTGATATGAAGCACATTTGTGATGAAACAACTTGCACAACACACCATACATGGTATTATCGATTGCAGGTCGACAAAAACAAGCCTCTTAGGTTTAATACTGTTTCACCGTTTTCTTTTTAGGAATTATTAACATCAACTTGACCGAGCGATTTAAAATGTATAGATTAAGAAAATAGTTAAATTACTGCCTTTAAAGAGGGAATTGGCTGATTTCGTCGTGCCTATTCTATTATTTTAATGTGAAGATTCGCTTTGCGTATCAAGTAGTATAGACTATTTTGCGCAGTTATCCGCCTTTCCCGCGAGTATAAAACAGGCGAAAAGTGCGGAGGCACTTGGCTGTGCACGCATTCGCGCCGTCTCATATTCTGCAGAAGTGAGCTACTGCGCATGCGCGAGACGCGTCTCACAGCCACGTAGAGGGAGCTGCAGGGATTCTTAGAGAAGTTCTAGTCAGCATTCATTTCTGTAGCACGTGTCAGCCGTAAATGAAAGGGGTCGAAAACTCGTTAAGTAAACACTTAAACCGTAGACAATGGGATTATTATGTGAATTTGATTTTATACAGAGACTTTGCTTTAAACAAAGCACTGTTCATGGTAAGTTTAATAAGAATGATAAAAATCATTAATATTATTATTTATTTGGGCTTCTTGAATCACTGGTAGTTAAGCTAATTTAGCTACATTTTAATTAATTTAAATTTGAATTCACTATATCTTAAATTATCTAAACATTCGAGGTTCTTCAAGCGCTGAGGCCTCTTAGTGTATTTATTTAAAAAAAGAATATGTGCAGCCAAAAGTAGAAACTTTGACATTTGACAGAGTAACGGTGTAATTCGAATTATTTTTGCCATTTTGTTGAATTACCCCAGACTGGGGCGAGAAGCTTAGGAAACATCGAACTGGAAGAGAAAGAAAAGGTGACCGGAGGATAATGTCTCCAACTCAGCTAAACGTTTATTTATTAAACCTCTATCACATGCATCCTATCGCCAAGGTTGCCACGCTTTACACGCAAAACGTCAACCCATTCACTCAGCTCAAAGCCTGTACCTAACATCCGGCTGACGTTCAAACTTGGTTTAAAATCGTATCATTTTGACAATTTCAAGCGCAGATGTGCGAATTTTTATATGCATGTTATCGTGTAACGCTATGCTCGATAAAAAGACTAACCGGATCCAATTGCGCTATTACCTGCATGCATATAACGAAAAGAAATGGGAAAACTGTGTCCTAGTGGCCGGTCTCTCCGGCGAAAAGTAAATCCGGTTGTTGTAGCATTTTTACTGTACAAAGTTCGTACTGGTGTAGGCCTTTAGCTACTATAAGTGGAAGTCTGAAATGATAAAAATGACCGCATCTCCACGTGGTGAACGATGTTGATTGGGGCGAAGCTCCGGTGGTGCTGATTATACTGATTTTGTTCATAGGTAGTGCTGATGGTGCTGATTTTTCTTTTTATTGCTCATAGGTAGTGCTGAGTTCCGGGTTGCGTTTCGACTTCATTATTACTGCTTTATTGTCGGTGAAATGCAGAGCCAGTGGTTCTTCTAGCGGATCAGCTTGTATCCGCCAGAAGCCGTGGGAACGCATCTCCACCGCTTAAGTCAACGGTCCATGTCGGAAAGAGAATGTGTGCTGTGGAACGTGGTTATATAAGCATTTGAGCATTTGGCCGTGGCGCCCTCTCGTCTATAAACGTTGAGCCAATGCATGCAAAGTTTAACGCGATTATACACGCATTTCATCGCAGTGCCCTCTCCTGTATAGACGTTGAGCTGCTACATGCAACGTTTCATCCATGACATTGCAAGCTCTTGAGTTACTACCACATCTCAGAGCCCCCTGCTCGTCCCGCAATCGTGGCCGAGTGGTTAAGGCGATGGACTAGAAATCCATTGGGGTCTCCCCGCACAGGTTCGAATCCTGTCGACTGCGCAAGCATTTTTTTTTATTTTTAAGAAGACAGATGGGATGGCAATCGATGTGAGCACGGACGCCGGACGGACAAGGCTAGACCCTAAGGAGCTTCGCCCTAATAAAAACGTGTTCTCCTGACGCAATAAAACGCGGGGGTTGAGCACAGTACTGCCGGCTGACTCCCCTGCTATTGAAGTAACGGAACAAAGATAGGCTAGATATTCATTTACTGAAATAAAACAACAGAGCGCTAAAGGCTGATTTTGAAGTAGCCAAAAATATTCTAAGAACGCGAACCACTTCACAACGGCAGGCGCGAGCGAGAGTTTGATGTTCGGTACAGCCCGCCGGTACAGCCCGCCGGTACAGCCCGCCGGTACAGCCCAAAGATGGAGAACGGCAACCTCCCGGTTTGTCGTCTGCTAGTGGAATCGGGCGTGTGCCCTCTTTCTCGTTTTATTCCGCCGAACCTGCTGAACTTCCCGGATGTCTGGAGAGGGCGCTCCGGTCGAACAAAATGGCGCCGCCCTGAGAGCTCGAATTGGAATGGTTTATATCTGCAGAAAGAGTGAGTACCTTTTTAACAGTTGGTACTCTGAATTTACGGATACCGGAGGCTCTTCTCCACACTCATTTAGTTTAATTTATAATCTAAAAAAACGTGGGTACATCAATACTTAATAACGTTAGGGCGAATTATAACTTTTAAAAAATAACTACGATAAACATTAAACATACCATAAAAAAAGATAAACTCCAATAAGCACTCTCCAAATTTGAAGAGAAGGATACTCCGAAAGCGGAGGATACCAATTTCCGATTTATGCAATGTAATGGAGTTCGGGCGCCCTCGAACATAGTCTAGCTTCTGAATTTCGAGGAAATAAAACGTAAAGCATGGGCTAAGGACGACCATATGTCTGGAGCCCGACCTGGTTGGTGCGTGTGTCCAAAACGGGATGTCAATAAAGCATCCGCATTGGGGTCAGTCCGCCCATCCATTAGCCTAACTCAAGCGCTGAACATAATGTTTAGAGTTTGCAAAACAGGAGGCAATACGTCCCACGTTGACGTCGCGGTGAACCATGGACGTGTGACCGAGGGTGACTCCAGCGACGTTTTCCACTCACAGCACGGTCAGAGAGGCGTCCTTAGCACCGCACTTTTCCTTGTGTTCTTCGAAGAGCTCCGTCAAGGCTGTGATGTACTTTTCGTGCCAGAAGGAGACGTCCTCCGCCGTTGGGTTTTCTATTTTGGGCACTCCGATTGGTTTCCCCACTGTTAAAAAAAAAAGGAAAAGCAAGCATTTGAACAAACTGCAACAATAACAAAGAGAACATTTCGGTGAACAGAAAATCTTTGTTCATAGTTACTCGATGGACATGGTGTTCCAGTTACCTTGTGGCAAGACTTTACTAACAACCTTTGCTAGCTTTTGAAAACTCAATTTTTCCACAAAATATCTCATACAAGTGTTGTAGAGCGTGTTGAGCAACTTTCCATTATTTTGTTTTCATTAAGGTATCCCATATGTCTATCTAATTTCCTCAAACTTTTAAAAACCGCTCTAGATATAAAAAAATAATACCCGCCAGCAAACTGCAACGTCAACGTGCATTTCTTTTTATCTCGCGCTTTTTGTTTTTTAAAGTAAAAAAAATGTTAGACAGACATAGGATACATTGATGGAAACGTCATGATTGGGTTTATCTCAACACATTCCACAGCTTATATAATGGAGGTTTTGTGCAACAATTAATATGTAAAAAGTTAGCGAATCAATTTGGGTTAATTAACCAAGTTGGCGCATTGAGAAAAATAGCTTGAGTCCAATAATAGGACTACGAACAATACCACGGTGGTTGGACAGCAATAATATGTTCCAAAAGTTTATTTTTTTTTACTTTTTTTTTGTACAAGTTGGCTGAAATGCCTTGTACAACTTAAGCGCCGTGAGAAGCTGCGTTGTGCCAGTAAATAACAAAAGCTAAGCTTTCTTTTTTCTTTTTTTTTACGAGGAAGTATGGGTATTGTGCTCAAACGCGTTTCCGACTGGTCTTTTAGCGTTCTCTTCTGTGTTTATGT
Organism: Ixodes ricinus; assembly: GCA_037355805.1. Classification (NCBI taxonomy): domain Eukaryota; kingdom Metazoa; phylum Arthropoda; class Arachnida; order Ixodida; family Ixodidae; genus Ixodes; species Ixodes ricinus. The sequence goes on along the minus strand of JAZHYW010021189.1, from coordinate 21,669 downwards.
ATCAAAAGTGGTCCAGATGGGACACCAAACGACATCGCAGGAGCCAGCATGTTCTGCTCTCCGATGTCCCGATCGTGGCGGTTCATCGTAGAAGTTCCGGCAGACAGTACCAGCGAACGCGACTGTTGCTGCCGTTGTGGCGTCTACACTCCTGGCTGCTGATGCTTCCGTCACCTGTCAAGATGAAGAGCGAACTGCGGCAGAACAGGCGTCCGCTACATCCACCACCACTGTTGTGACACCGACAGGATGGCAGTTCTATGACGTCATCAGGAAGAAATATAGGTTGACGAAACCAAAATGGAGGAGCGTTGACGTCTCCATATGTCAAACCTTCCTTTACTTACAGGTACAACGATTAACCCTAGTTTTCCGTTCCGTCGAACCAATGCACACACAACAATTGGCAACGACCTTGACCTTTAAAGTCATATAATGCGTGAAATGCATTCGAGGAAATTGGTGGAGGGATTGGTTTGTCACGTGACGTACATGTTTCCGCTAAATTCAGCGCGGAAAGTGAATGATTCTATAGCTCACTTGACGCCGATCTCCCCGCTAAATTTAGCCGGGAATCAGTATTGGCTTCTAGGTCACAAGACACGAATTGTCCCGCTAAATTTAGCGGGTAAACGAATTGGTGTATAAGTCACGTGACGTCGATTTCAAGCTAAATTTAGCGGGGACACTGAATGGCTGTTTTGGCTAAGAGACGTGAATTTTCCCGCTAAATATAGCGGGAAAACTGAGTGTACGTATACGTCCCGTGCCGTCAAGTTCCCCAAAGTGTATAGGGCACGTGACATCAGGTGATGCCACTTTCCCACCAAATTTAGCAGGGAAACTGAATGTCCGCTGACGTCAGCTCACGTGACATCAATTTTCTCGCTAAATTTTGCTCAGAAATTAAATTCGTGCATAGGTCTCGCGATGTCAATTTTTCCGCTAAAATTTAGCGGAAAATGCACCGACGGACAGAGGGACGGACGGACATTTTGGATTGTTGGTAGCGTTAAGAAACATTTCAAGCTTTAAACAATTCTCAAACGCTCGCCCTTGAGCACAGTCTTCAACCTCTTCGTCCTCTTCCGGATACAAGTTAGGTCGAAGAGTTTCTTTAGCAGTACCCAAACATGCGGATGCGGTACACACGCCACACGGAGACCCCTTCTAGGCATCATAGGCTGTGTCTTGTGGAAGATGTCTAAGGGGTGGTGATGCAATCGCGAGACCAGCGCTCGCCTCGCGGTTTTAGGTACACTAGATCTTAGAGCATATCAGAAGTTCAGCCCCATGTTGCCGTAAAAAGAAAACACTATCCAAATTTCGAGCACAAAACGTCGAATGGCGGAATTCGGAAAATGGTGACAGCTGTTGTCGGCTCTAGAGTCTGTGTTCGCGCGAGCGTCTATTCAGAGACACTTTGTTGTCATGAGGATGGTGAGTCTATAGCAGACGGACTTCATCCTGCGCAAAAAGACGGCAGTCTGTCGAGATCAGGTGCGTGCTTTAGTTTTTACCCTAAATTTGTTTATGGCTAGGGTTCCATGGATTTTTCGCGCGCGTGCCGGAAACTCCAATGCTCGCACCGCCGCACGCGCACACCTTCCCCGTATAAAATATTCTAGGTAAATAACCAAAATAGAGAGTTGACGAACGCGCGTGCAAGATGCTATTTGTTTTAGGCTTTTGTCTTAGAACAGTTACTGCTGCAGACGCCGGCACGTACGGCGCGTGGAACACCATTTCGTGCATTCTCTTTGGGGCGTGGGTAATTTAGCAATAGGTCTATTTCACTTCTCATCTCTCGTCGTAATGGGGAGGCCGCGAATAGTCCGGACTCCCGACGAGCAACGCGCTATTAAGAGCAGCGGCGGGAACGGCACCGAGAATGTCAGCGGCGACGGCGGGCGGCGAACACCACCGATGAAGATCGTGCACAAAACGTCAAGCGCATGCGGTAAACCAGACAAGGTGACGAACGTCGTGGGGTGGAGAACGCATCCAAAAGACGCAGGTACCATGCTCCTAAATTGGACAACTTTTATGGAGCATACGTTAAACTCTGTGTTGCGTCTGTGTCGTGTACTAAACAGCTTCGCTGCTCATCGCCTTCACAGAGTGGAATGGCTCATGATTTGTATTGTGCTTTTCAATGGGCGGAATGTAAAGCAAAAGAGTGCGAAATAAGGACTTGGCGCAGATGGCTGTTTTCTGCAGCGCGTAATATCTTAAAAGTCCTACACGAAACTCACCTTTTCCTTTTTTGTAACCATCCGGCGGCTAAGCTTTTCTTTTTTTTTCAGTGTTGGTTGAACTTTTAAAATTGCAGATATTACTTGTACATTTGAAGTAAACAAATGCGCCGACTAAAGGACGTCTCCTCTCCGCCAACCGTCTTCCCTAAAAAGCACAGTATATAGCAAGTGGTGGCCAAACTGCGGCTCGCGAGCCGCTTGCGGCTCTTCGCTCCAAGTGCGGCATGCAGCTCCCTGCTGAGCGTGCCCCCTCCCCTCCTAGTGTCCCCAAGACAAAAATAGTTCTGGAACTAAAAGAAAAGCTCACAGTCTTGTCAGCCTTGTACTGCACTACTTACAGTGCGCCGCAAAGTGAAAGACCCACTCGGAACGCGTGGCCAAGCGCTCCGAGTTGGTCTTTCATATTGCGTCGCGCTGTACATACAGCTGGACTGATTTTTATCATATCGTTCCTCCCCTCTTTTTTCTGTATTGTTTTTTTTTTCGTTTTTTTTTGCGGCTTTTTGAAGTTTGTGAGATTTTGTCCGCGGCTCTAACCCCCACTCCACTCTGGCCACCCCTGGTATATAGTGTTTGTCTCATGCCTAAAAGGAATTATTTATTCCATCACATTCTCGTGTGAATGGAAATACAAGAAGTGGACGAGCATGTGCTTGAACAATCGCCTCGTGGAACGTTCCCTGCCAAAAGTTAGTGGAAAAGTAGCCGCGGGGTAAATTCGTCAAGTTTTGGTTGCAGCCGCCTTGGTGGCTTCAAGGCAAGGAGCCGGACAACGGATCCCCAGTTGGCGAGATCGAGCCTCAGCCCAGGTGCCCCCAGTCTGACGGAAGTTAGGAAGCGCCGTGTAACCGCAACCTCGGTTGCATGCCAAGAGAACTCTAGGCGGTCAAAATAAAACCTCATTCCTCGAATGGAGCATGCCACGGGCCCTTTGTTTGTTTGGCACGCAAAACTCCCAATTTTACTTTTTGGTTGGGGGCTTTTGTTTCCGCCTTTGTGTCATAAAAGGCATCACGCTGGTCCTCCAGTACTAAAGCTTCATGAAACAAGTCCCGGCGTGTTGTGGCAATTTTTAAACCGTCGAATTGTGCAAAACCATGTCGAGAGATGTCTCCAGCGGGCATGCGACTAACGGTGCTGTGACCTGATGCTTTCAAGATGCCGGTGGCACCGTGGGGCTGCCGGTAGAAACGCCACCGCCCCTAGAGTGCTAAACCGTGGGGAAGAAGCGAATCTGTGATGCACTGGCGAAGTCGCGGCGCCGCCTGGTTAATGTTGGACGCTTTTGCCAATATTTTTTTACTTCTTTTTTGAAAGGTGAGGAGGGTGATTTGTTTGGGTCATGTATAAAACACATCCCAGGTAGTACGCCAGAGAATCACCTAATTTGGCACAAGCTTGGCAATTCTAGGGATCTAACTTGGCCCCAATACGGTTTTCCACCAAGGCGTTAGTTAGTGCCAGAGTGCTTTTCTTTGGTGTTTCTACGGTTTCTTTCCGGCTGGACACGTAACTGCTGCAGTGCCGAACTTGAGTATAAGATGCCACGCTTGATCCGAAGAACCAGCAGCGAAGCCTAAATTTAGCACTTGTTTGGCGATGGAGGCCCAAAGACGCCCGATGCCAGTCAAACGAAACAGTAGTGAAGCCTAACCTAGACACTTGTTTGGCATATTAGGGCTAAGGTACCCAGACTCTGGTCGAAGAAGGTTAAGTTTTACTGTACCTTTGCTTCTTCTGATTTTGGGCTCTAATTTCCTAGACAAAAACCAAATGTTGGCCTACCTTGTACATCTGCCCTATGTAAATGAACCCGTATCCTCCTTTCCTACGAAACACTAAAAGTGAAGACGTTTATTTTGTAGAAGAAGTTGCCGCGTACCACAAGTTTGCGTGGTATAGGGTTACCGCGTGCGAACGTTACCAGGCCTCTGTCAATGTGACGGCTTTTAGCGTTCTATAGACCTTTTCTGTGTCGTCCCCAACCACCTAATAGGCATATCCGGTATGGGCGACGGAAAAATAATCCAACGTTTCAACCTGCAAATAGTAAAAAAATAAAGGGGAGGCAAAACGATAAAGTGTGACGGTTACGCTTTATCCTAAATGCCTTCTATTGGCGTGGCAAAGGCAAAACATTGTTTTCGCCCATACTGGAAGTGACGTCAATTCAAGATGGCGGCGCACTTGCAGAAAAGGTCTATAGAAATACCGTAGAAGTGGCGGCGGTCGCCTCCGGAAAGCTTCACAACTAGCCGGAGGAAGAAAGAGGTTGCGGGTCGCAAAGCACAAGATCCGTCACGCCTAGCTTCGTTGCCGTCTCAATTTATACGTACTACGGTACCTTTCTTGTTTCTGCTTATGGGACCACTTTCGCCTCATCAAACATCTATTTTCAGTCTTATATTCGTTTATAGTCTTTTTAGCATATTATAGGGGGGACATTGCAACCTGCCGAACATTACAGTAAACCCCAAACCCGTACTTTCTGCGAATACCAGGGTGATTCAAAAGTAAGAGCAAATTGAGCCCATCTTTTGAAACAAACAAAGCAGGCGTTTCGAAATCCTTTGCAGGGAAGATACACTCTTAGAGAAAAAAATGTTGACATTGTCCAGTAGGTGGCGTGGTGTGCTTAAGAACCAGCATATTCAAAATGGCGGCATTTTAAGCTGTTTGCACCGTTGAAAAGCAACAAACAATCATAAGATTTTTATTTTGTTACAGAACGCGAAGCTTTACAAATTTCTTAGAAGAATACCGCAACAGTATGGAGATAAACGCGACGGAAAACCTTGAGACGGGGTTAGAACAGAGTTAAAACAGTAAAACCGCAATCGTACTACTCAATCATCATGCAAAAACATGAGAGAATTATTTGCTGCCACTCCTGAAGCAAGTTAGAAGCCCATTTGCCTCATACCTATGTAGGCTTCCTACATGCCTAAAGTGTGTGTGTGCGTGTTTTTTATGACTAATGTGACAAAATTTTGATATCGGAAGAAGAGGGTGACTGCCGCCATCTATCGTCACAGACACTCGAGCGGGTACATCACGGTACGCCAGCGGCTCTCTCTGCCGGTGCCCGGCGCAACTGCGCGACAGCGCAGCCAGCGCGCATGCTTTCTCTGGGACGCCAACTGCACACACACCACCGCGGTTTAGCACCGTATTGGGCAAGCTGTTTAACGAAAATGAGAGGAGTAGGAGGCATTCCCGCTGGTGTGTAAAGTATTTGATATCACAGTCGACTGACTCACCCACGGTGGCGATTCTCTCCCTGAAAGGTACGTAGCCGAAGTTGTACTGAAATATGCCTCTTCCGTGAAAGATGACGGGCGCGAAACCCGTCAGGGCCTTCATCTTTTCCTGGAACCAGCGTAGCCTCGAGCCCGGTGGATTCTTCGCCTGGTAGTAGATGTCGTTCTCGCCGAAGGAGAAAACTGGAACGAGGTCGGCCCTGCAGTGGAGACGGACAATGCGCGGCATTTTATCAGATGCCGAAATATGCTTCGACGTGTCACGAAAGACGTGGCGAAGAAGGGTAGAAAGACGCCAGCGAAGTGATCAAAGCTGACACTGAAAGAAAACTACACGTAGCTCAAATAAATAATAGATAAATGCGTTGCGTGTATAGACGGCGGGAAGTTGACCAGCCCCAATGGGGTCTGTGCCGGCTGGCAAGAAACAGCGTTCAGCTGAAACTGGGTGAAAGAAAGCACTGTCAAAACCAGGGCACGAGCTGCTCAGGACCAAAACCCGTATCAAGACGCTCGAACGCTCCAGCCTTTGCAGTGCTTTCTCTCACCCAGTCTCAGCTGAGACGCACTTCTTGCAAGCCGACCCCACGGTGTAGATGATAAATTTAGTCAGGTCACTACCACTTCTACCCTGGGTGTTTCCTTCTTTAACGTGCAGCACGCAGTTGTGCTCCACGACAAGCACGCCGGTATAGACCTCTTCAAAAAGGAGCTCCTGGCCGGTTACATTTTCAGTGTTCGTTCGTATGGCGCGTCATTTTTTCGCTTGCCGAAGCGACGGACAAGCACGTGCTAGGGGTGAGGAGATTGCATGCTGGGCTGAGGACTTGTTAATATGGGAGTGGTGTATACAGACCTCATCCAGATCGAAAAGAGCAGGGGTGAGGGTTAAACCCGGGATTCCTGGGTTCTGCAGTGCGGCTTTCGCTCCACGTGCTACGAGCTGGTATGCACCAGCACACTCGGCCACCTATCTTCCAAGAATACCCTACTTTAGTGCTATTTACAAAGATTGTCAGTTTCTTCTGTTGTATCCAAGCTAATTCGACCTTAAAGGGGTTGGACACTCAAAAATAAAATATGAGCTAAAACTGCTGCTAGGTCCCATTGTATGTTCTAATAATCCTGCCAAATTTACTTTGAAAATGGCGCGATAGTTTCGTGGATAAATCGATTTATACGTGGGTCCCTCGGAGCGGCGAATCCGGGCGGAGCTGGAGGTTGGCTACGTAGCCAGCCTCCAGCGCGGTGTCTCCTTGCACGCACTCAGAGACTTGGCTCTCTTGGCGTTTCGAGCTTCAGCTTCCTCGTTTATGTTCCACGTTTCGAGCATGCGGTCCATGATGATTACGTCTACGGCATCGCTCGCCTTGTCAAAGTGTTCGACATTGATCACAGCAGCAATGAGAGCGATTGCTATCAAGAGATGTTGGAAGCTGTTCATTTTGAGTGCGACCCGTGGCGACCAGCCACGGCGAGTTACGGACGAACTAGCCGTGGTCACCGTTGTCTGGGAATATCTCGCAGGTGCATGCAGGGTGGAAAGTCAACGGGCCGGGGTAGAGAGCGAGAATAGCTTTCGGGTTACCGAGTTGCATGAGCGGTTTTGATCATGTCGCGGCGAGGAGAGCTTGGGCGATCTTGGGGGCGCCTAGAATGAGATAGCGTTCATGGCCACGTGGTTTATGGACACCATGGTGTGACTAACTTGGGCAGTGTTGCCTGGTCGTCAGATGAAAATAATAAAAATTCGTAAACTAAATATTGCAATTACCAAAACTCAAAAATTGCATAACTTGCTGTATATACTAAGTAGCCTATCAGCATTCCATTTCAAGAATAATCTATTCATTTAATTTTCGTGTTATAACCCCTTTAGAGGGGCCCTGCAATGGCTTTTTTACTAATTTTTAATTTGCACCAAACCTGAGCGCACTGAACGTAGTAACTTAATGACACTTTTCTTTTCTCGAATTTCGATTTATTTTAGAAGTTATAGGCAAATTAAAATTACAAAAACAAGCAAAAAATAACCTCCTTCATGACGTCCTTGGTTGCTTGGGTGGCCGTGAACTAGACGAGGGGTGGTGAGCTGAGCGAGCGCTCACGGCTGCCGTACTCCGTGTCGACGGCGCGAGAGGGCGCCACTAAAGCGTGTTCTGGATAGGCTGTATGTAGCGGGCAGCTAGAGCGGCTCTCATTGCATTTGCTGCGCGATTAAACACAAATTCGGCATGGCACTTCATTGGCCACAAACGACAGCAAACACGGGGTAAAGATCAGTTCAGAATGGGAGCCACTTCGCGCTGCCATACCGCGAAACGGCCAAACCGCAAGACAAAGCTGCTCACCGAAGGCCTTGGGAACGCTCAGAGCCGGCCGGGTCCTTCGGTCCGTTCGGTCCCTACGGCCGCAACGCCGCCGCGTACATCCGGGACCTTTCCGTGTCGGCGCCTGATCCCACTACTCTTTTCTAGTAGGCGCCGCCTTTTCCACCGATTGGTGGCGGGTATGTCGACGGATCATTTCTTGTTTCCGTACTTTATAAACTGCATTTGTTTCTTTTCTGATCTCAAATACTGAACAAAAACTACTTTCATAAATAATTGAAACGGTTCGCGCCACTTATATTTTGTATTTCGACTAAAAAGAAGCTTTCAGCGGCTCTGACCAGTAGTAAGCCCAGGACCTAAGACGTCACATTACGCGCGCTTTCGGTACCGCGGGTCGCCCCCGTCGGTGGAGGAGGTTGCCGCGTCGTCCGGTTAAAATATGACGCACTGATATTTAGTTACTCTCTCCGTGCCCGCTGGCTTGCCCGAACCCCAAGAGACGTGGAAACCGCAAAAAAGGTAGACGCTTAATTATGATTGCAGGGCCCCTTTAAGCATTGAAAGTACGAAGGTAGGCTTAATACCAATAACAAGCCCTCGGGATCATGCCAACAGTTAAAATAGGTTTCATTTTGATACAGGCACGGAGATGAATTCGTATATTTACTTAATGATGTATACGCTGTCGGGCATTGCTACGTGTAGTTCACAGCTTCGCAACAAAAATTTGAAGCATTCTATATTTTTACTTAGTAGATATATAAATAAAATTTTGCAGCCTATGCACGAGGCAATTTTTTTCATGTTTAAAGCGATGCAGATTGAAGAATAGCAGGGGTACAGCCAGAATGACTTTTAAAGTAACCTATTGATATAACACTTTAAAACAACGTTTCGCAGGGGCAATTGTTATCAGTAGTCTAGATTAACGTAAAATTACCCAAACGTGCTTTTGCGTTTTCTAATGGTGAATTCCGCTCGCAGATCTCGAGCGCTCCAAAAGCGCTCCATTTTGAGCGCGCATATTCCGCTCGCAGATCTGGCTCGACTTGGTCATCTTCCGCTCGTAGATCTCTGGCAGCTACCGCCCCGTGGAGCGCCTCCAACTCCGCCAAACTTGATCTGCGGGATTCGAGAGATCTACCCGGAACTTGACAGAGCGCCACAGAGCGCGCTACGTCATTTCCTCTCCCAGGACGGTGGCGCATGCGCAACGCGGCGTTGCCGGCGACCGGCCGCGCTTCCGAAGGGACGGGGGACGGTGCCGAGTCGGTCGACATTGGTCTTCTTGGATGCATCGGTTGTTTACGCGGGATTGTGACGGCTCGGACGCTTCTACCTCGCGTTGAAAGCCGGGACAGGAGCGTGACAAATCGGAAACGCTGACATCTGTGATCGTGAGAGGAAGAACGAGAAAAAGAACGGCAGAAAATCGGAAGGAGGCCGACGCAAGGTTAGGCCTGTTCATTTTGCCGCCACTGATTGTTTACTTTTTTTACGCTGTATGCCGCCGACGTTTTCTCGCGCAATAAAGCAAGAACAGATTAGGCAACGACTGTGCCAGTGATGGTTTGTTACCTCTGTGTTTATTAAAGTCGTATCAGCAATTTGAACTCCACCGATGGCAATCGCTGTGCGTGCCCCGCCGCTTCGAGGCGGCCGAAAGGTATGTGACGGTGCCGAATGCGGACGTGTTCCTCGTTATTTGTGACATGGGCTCCGTGGAGTGGATATTTTCGACCGTCCTGTGTCGTGTGGTATTTCTGCAGCTAAGCAATGACAGTTGTCACTGGTCGTCGGAAAGATCAGTCGGCTAAGCGTTGGGGGCTCGTCAAGTTCGAGCAGCGGCCATCTTGAACGGCCGAGGGGGAGCAGTGGGAGCGGGGGAGGGGTCGCTCCAAAAAGGCGAGTTCATCTTCCGCTCGTCGATTCGGAGTGTGTCCCACGGAGCGGAATTTTGCCTCCCTCGCGGATTTTAGAAAGCGCTCCGGATCTACGAGTGGAATTCACCATAAGGAACTTCGGAGCCCGTTCAATGAACGCACTCCACTCCAAAGGAGACAATTGCTAAAGAGTGATTAGTTATCTCAAATTGACTTGATATGTTTTTTTTTTCTTTTCGTTTGCCCTCGCACACGCGCCAACAACAATGTACATTGTATCATAAAAAACGTGGATTCGCTCACAAATTTCAAGATGTGCAGAAGTTTCTGTAGAAATAGAAGCAGTCTAAATTATCCAAATGGGGTATCGATATGCCTCAAAGTGCGTCTCAGCAAGTATGTGAATTCCTACGTAAAGTTGCTCATTGGGCATATAGCGCAAACCCTAACGCACTTGTCGGTTTCGACAGCAAACAATGCATGTCGTACTCGACAGTACTCTCCAAGAAGCTATTTAATAAGAAAAATATACGAGCTGCGGCGACTATGTTAAACTTCCTATATTGATGATAGCGTAAATGATGAGCTCGACACAATTTACTTGTAGAATGAAAACGTCTTGAGGTTGGTCTACGACCGAGATCTATTTTGTTTATTATACAGCAGAGCCTGAAGACCATACTGGCATTTGCAACTGAATGAGTTTCAGCGCGGTAGTTGCGGCGCAGGGCGATTGCTTAGGACACGCTCTGTCGCGCAGCCGCCGCAGCTCAACGTAAGAAAGTTGAACCAGACTAAATTTTCCATTGCGGCTGCACATGCTGCTCCTGATTCCGGCATATCAATCAGGAGCCGTGTAAACAAAACAAAAAAAGAAGGGTCATGTGCTTTCTTGTTCCCCCTGGCACGCGCATCCGCTTTTCCGTTTGGACAGTGGATCTTGATTTCACTTGTTGGGGAGCGATCAGGACTGCGGGTACAGGCTATTATAAAGAGAGGGTATCAGCTGGATAGAAGTCAGGAAGCCAAACTGATCGGCCCCAAGACCGGCCATGTCGATGGCATCGCCGGGCGCCGCCATGTTGCCATGGATTTCGCTTACTATCGATGAGCCACATGTGACGATAGCGTATTCGCTGGACTCTTGATTATGGACGACAGCGTTTCAACGCAACTGTGCGCAAGCTTTGCTCAAACGATCTCCGCAACGTTCTGCATTATATAGCTTGCCAGAACTGAGTGCGTCGCGTTTAAACGCAAATGTGCGTATGACGTTTGACTTGCTGTTTGTTTGACCCACCCGCATTGCGGTGCGCAGCGGACGAATCCTTGCGGTTCCTCAGCGTCAGCACGGACTTGCTCGTGAGCGTCCAGGGCCTCTTGCGCACCGCCGACGACGACGACGGCCGCGTTGCCCACGCCCTGTTTCGTCAAGATCCACTGCAGGCTGTCCCTGTCCGCCGAGACAAGACCTGCGGAATCCAGCGGCCTCGTCAGGAACTAAGAAGCCGACGCGGACCTTAGAATTACTCAGCCGTGCTCAGGTGTAGACGCGAACTTATATTTCTTATGTCAGGCGCCGAGGCATGACTTGGGGCTCCAATCATGCGCGGCGTCCACCGCAGCTCTTGGGAACAGGCGCGCTTATTTATAAATTAGAAGTTGGTTCGTTAGACGCTGAGGGCACCAATCAGACAGCACGAAAAGTGCACCATCAGGGTTTTCCTCATGTTTCTGTACGCGTTCTATCATTGCTATAACCAATCATAAACAACGAGGGTTCGGTGACTTGCGCTCTTGGCGCTGCTTGCTTGCTGCTCGTGAGTCGTAACGTCGGCGGCGTCTGGACATGAGCTGAAACCAAGTATAATATTCACCTTCTGCACGCTGCCATCTTTCGTCTACTTGGCTGTGGAGGGCGTTCTGGGCATGCGCACTAGTTGTCTTCTGCGGAATATCGGATGCCGCGCATGCGTCCACAGCCCAATGACCCGGAATGTTTCGGCTGTGCGATAAGCGCTGGAAAGGTGTTTCTTTATACGCTCAAAATATTCCGTGATTCCTATAGCTGTTAACACTGAAATATTTCCACTATATGAGTTGATTGCATTTCCTGGTTGACCTAAGACTATTTTTCCGGGGGCTCGAGACTCGTCAAACACAAAGCTGGACTCGGCAGTTCGCGAAGCTCGCCAGTTTGAATTCGTCTGCAAAAACGCTGCGTCATTATCGTGAAAGTGAAATCGGCACTCCCCGTAAAAATCAATTCCATCTTTGTGTATGACGAGTCTACAACCCCAAAATAATCTGGATCTTTTTTATGCCCCAGTCTCAGGTTTACAATCATGTTCAACTTACACCAGCTCGCCTGCACTCTAACTATTCTTTTTCCCAAAATGATTTTTTTTTAAGTTTTAAGTGAGGATGCAACCGTTGACGCGACCGTAAAGCGTGTCTGAGAACAAAATATGGGTGCTAGAAAAATCTGGTCGTAAAGAACCCATATGTTCCCTCTAAATTGGCTGAATGTGCTTCTAGCCACCAATGCACTGTTTTACGTCTTCTGTTTCAGTTATGCAAGCTGTTTCCACCACTCTTCCCACCATTGTCATCAGTGACGTTTACAGCATAGGTGAAAAGTTTGCTAGCTGTTGTTTCCAGACGTAGCGTCTTTCACTTCCTTTCTATTTTAATTATTTATTTCTATCGCGTTCCCAAATTAGTCACTCTCACAAACTCTCAACTGAAAAAAGTATATATATTTCAGCAAGTTAGCTTATCTTTGCGGGTATTATCAGAATCATATGCCTTGTATATATTTACACACACATATATATATAGATATAAACCGTTCCGATAAAAATACAATCTTTAAATAAAACAATTTTTTTTAGATAGCTTTATCAGTTACAACAGACGTCAGGACAATGACGTCTATTGTAATAACCTAATAACCTAATAAGGTTATTAGGTAATAACCTAATAGCATAATAACCTAATAAGACACCAAATATTTTATATTCCCAAATTAATTTTCGCATAATCTGTCCCACAGGACTGTAGCTCGTCGTCAAAATGTATCATATCAGTTAACTTGCAGAAACCTAAACATTGAGTCGGGGCATTCAGGGGCGAAATTTAAGCTCTCCAGTGCTCGCCATACTAAACCTAAGGCAGAAAACCAGGCTTCCAAAAAAACAATCGAAGCAAAAACAGAAGAAAAAAAATTTTCCAGAAAATAAAACAAAACGTGAAAAAATATATATAAAAAGAAAAGATCTCACAGGAGCCGGGAATTGATTGAGTTTCTTCGAGCCTAATTAACAGGAATAAAATTAAGTGGCGGTGAGCTTGTAGAAGTCTATTGAGACGTTGTCTTTGTCCCATTTTCGGTCCTTCAAAATTTTTAAACTTTGTTTTATTTGTAATTTAGACCCCGGTTAAAACTTAATTGCACTTCATAATCGCAGACTTCCACAAGCACGTCTGCATTTCAACCATGTTATTTATCTTAAACGTGCATTTATGAGCGAAGGACCTAGGTGGGCGTTCATAACCAAGGCAGCTGCTAAGTAAGATTGTCGCTTACCTCGGCTTAAAGGCCGACGTACAACCTCGGTTTTCTGCAGGAAAGATAATCCCATTAGCGCTCCCCCTCTCCTAAGCTGCGAGGGGAGCTAAGTTGGAGCAAGGTAAAAAGTGGAGAGGATATAGGAAAGGAGGAGGGCGGGCAAAAGTGAGAAAGTGCGAAGTGTACGTCGGCCTTTAAGGTGAAACTCCACCCTCACTTAATGTGATTCTAGAACAAGAGATGGCGCTGTCAATGTCATCCAGACCTAGACATGTGCATATAAAGTCGTGCAGGATGGCGCCTCAGTAGGGTATGCATTTTGCCTTCTCTCTGATATTTTCATCCCGTCGTTGTCTTGATTCTCAAAACGCGAAGTTTCTACGAAATGCGATCCGGCTTGTTTGCGCTTTCATGCAGATGAATTATTTGATAACCGAGGCACCGTGCGCGCAAACGCGTCGCTTTTGTTTTATTACTTTATTATAGCATTATTAACCGCTCCCATTCTTAATGTTTCGATCATCATCTAGAAACCCTGTATAAAAATATAAAAACACTTTTTTTTTTTGGCAATGACGCGCCGAGCTTTCTTTTTTCTCGGCGAATCAGACTGGGAATAAATTGCGTGCCCCAGTGAGGCGCGACGCTTTGTCGAACGTCGACAGACTACGCCGGCTTTCATGCAGCGGAAGCATCCGTTCGATTGAGATAAAAGAAAACTGCAACAAAAGCGCCAGGAAGTCGACAAAAAGTGCGAAACGTCCCACTGCCCTAGCTTTGGTGGTTTGGTATCAAAGAAAAAATCATTTTACAATAAATTCGCTGCTTTTTTTTCCTGTTATTGCGGTCGTGGTGTATGCCTACTATTACGTTTTATTATTATACCGCCAATTATATAAATTTGCAAATTACAGATTCCCAATTCTTACTAATCAATAATACGCCAATAATCGGCACAAAATCATCTTTTCTTTGTTTTGTTGGAAGCCTTGTTCTAAGCCTCTTAGCTGTTTATTCTTAGAAAGCGCTGAGGATGGGGGAACACGTATCGACCTGAAGGTTTTTTAGTACCTATTGTTGGTCCAAATGAACTCTAGAATAGCTCTCAGTACTTCTTTTTAGCGAGAGAAATTGTATGTTATTGCTGCATTCTTTGCTTCTGCAATGTTGGGTTTGGTAAATGCATTAAAGGGCTGGAAGAGCTGTCGCTTGCTTTACAGGTAACGAATAAAAAGAAACGATCACAAAATAACTCGGCATTAATCTATTTGGCGTGATTTGATTACCTGTACGCGGGTCATCGAAGATAAAAAATAATGTTGGATTAAAAAGTTCTGTTTTACAGACAACAATTGAGCAGAGACTCAGCTGTGTAGCTGTTGTTATCGCTTGTATTTTTGTAGACCATCAATGGCTTCGCAACAAACACAAACAACACGTAAAAATGAATAGCGACGTTGGAAAGATTAGTTTGCACATTTAGCGCAATCGCTGCAGAGGTGCGCGGCACCAGTTCTCAGATTTTTACTCTATGGGCGCAGCGAAGGTCAAGGACACGAAGTCAAAGCTGTGGAAGGTCGTGACGGAATATGTGATATGTGGTCTCGATTTTCACTTCTCAGGAGTGAGGTTGGACATGGTAAAAATTTGCAGACACCTAAAAGGAAGCGCCACCGCCCCGCCCCCTTACTTTGGCGACACAGATGGCTCAAATGAAGCAGCAGAGAACCAGTGTTGTACGGAACGGCGTTCCAAGGAGCGACGTTCCTGGAACGCGTTCCTTTTAAGAGGAACGAAGGAAAGCCACCGTTCCATTCTGCGTCGGTGGAACTGGAACGGGAACTCGTTACATTTTTAGTGGAACGAAAAAGGAACGGCGTTCCTTTTTTCGTCCAGTGGGCTATTTTTTTTTTACTTGTATAAGAGGGAAATTCTAAAAGTATAAAACAATATCTTTACGAAGAGCAGGATCTCGTTAACGTATTGGTCACTCATCTTAGGGTTAATTTTGTGAGGTCCACGCTTGGTAAAAGCCGGATGCAGGAGAGCTAGTGGACATTGATTCTTCTTTTAGTGCCGGAGACTGCGGTACAAAAATCAAAACTTTTAGCCAAAGGAAAAGAAACAAAAAGAGGGACGTTCCAACCTCTGTTACTTTCTTTGCTTCCACGAACCCTCACATACCCATATTCTAAGGCCGACTACAGCCATCACTGAGCTTCCTCAACAACACTTACAGTTACAACAAAATACCAGGTTACCAGACATTCAACTTACCATTGTAGCTCGAACATTGGTCACTTCAAATATTGCCGCCCGCAGGGCCGAGAAAGCAACGCTCGGTCACCGACTTCTAGAAGATTCGCGTTCATTCTCGCACCAGACCTAACTTTCCACCTGCTTTGTTGTTCTCGAAAGTGCCAGTTCATCCTCGCCCCGAGCGCGCGACGCTCGAGCCTCCTTTGCCAAACTTTCGAGATAGTGACGCGTTGTGGATAAGCAGCTGCCTGCGACCTTGTCAAGTCAGTCTCGCTCGCGCTCTGTTTCGCCACCGAATCGCCGCCTGCTTTTCTGCTGCCTCGACGCTCTTTCGTTACTTATTTTTGGTTAGCACAAGTTCGCCCATTACACCTTTATTTTCTGTTTACTCTTTGCCTACTTGTCGCCTTAATTCGTGACATTTCTGGCGGAGGTGCGGGGTATGAAACCCGTGCAACGTACCCCTCCAAGAACTGTCTCAGCAAGCCCCATTTCCCGACGACCTTCCGTTGAAGACTCGGAGCATCGTGCCAGCCGCCGTCTTCAAGGACAAGCTCCTGAACTCGGACCACTCCCGGTGAGGACAAGGCAAGCGATAATGACGATGGCTTCATCGACGACGCAGACCACAGCAGCACCCCCGTCGTTTACATGCCCGTCGCCCCTCGTACGCCGAGGTCCTTCAACGGCGAGATCTACGAAGACGTCGAAGATTTGTTGCAGCAATACGAACGGGTGGCGCTGCACAACCAATGGACTCCGGAACGGCGTCTGCAAAACGTCTATTTTTCCCTCGAGGGCACGGCGCGACACTGGTTCGAGAATCGTGAAACCTCGATTACATCATGGGACCAGCTGAAAGTTGAGCTCCGAGGACGTTCGCCAGTCAGCACCGAAGGGAGAGAGCCGAGGACCTCCTTCGGACGAGGACGCAAGGCCCCAACGAAAGCGTCACCAGCTTCGTTCAAGGCCTCCTGCGTCTGAGCGCGCGTGCCGACCCACAAGCCGCCGACGACAAGAAGCTGCGTGTCCTCATGCGCGGGGTGAAGGACGACATCTTTGGGGGCCTCGTCCGCAACCCGCCGACCACCATCGAAGCGTTTGTCACGGAGGCAACGAACTAGGGAGTGCGCCTCGAAGCACGCGCCTCCTACTACCAACGACATACCGGCGTCGTTTCCTCCACGCTGCTTAACGACGACATCGGCGTCCGTACCCGGGACATCCGTGAGGTCATCCGCGACGTCGTCCGGGAGGAGCCCCAGAAGTTTCTACCTGCGGCCAGTCCTCCGGCATCTCTCCCCATCGCTGAGGCTGTCCGTGAAGAAATTCACCGGACACTCCGGCGAGAGGTTCCCGGCACCATGGTGGCGCAAGAAGAGCCGACGCTGAGCTACGCCGCTGTTGCCCGCCGACCACCGCCTGTTGCCCGTCAATACCAGGCGTCATCTCGCCCGGACAATCCAACGCCGCAAAACCCTCGACGCCAAGAACAAGTCCAGCACGTCCGCCCGGAGAGACCCTCGCCGAGAAAGACCGACGTATGGCGAACGGCCGACCGACGCCCGCTTTGTTTCCACTGCGGGGAAGCTGACCACATGTACCGGCGACGCCCGTACCGGCAGCTGGGGCTACGCGGCTTCCACCCCGGCGACCCGCGACCACGCTACAACGAGCAACCTCGGGACATCGACGAATACCTCCGCCGGTCGCCATCCCCGGGACCGTCTCCCGTCGCGGTTTCCGATCGCCGTCACCCCACCGCCCAGCATCATCTCTACGCAGATCCCGCCGTGAGAGCCTGTCGCCCCTTGCCCCTCGTCGGGGAAACTAAGCGCGGCAACCCCTGGAGGTGGAGTTGCCGAAGGCGACCGTCGGAAACATCCTCCACAAGCGTCGGAGGGTTCCCACACCAGCGACGAGACGCACCAGAGCAAAGCTTCTGCGACGGTGTCCAATAACCTCGACATAATCATCGACGGCCACGAAGCGAAGGCACTCATCGACACCGGAGCAGACTATTCGGTTTTAAGTGGGAAGCCCTCTCGCCGCCTTCGGAAAGTGATGACGCCGTGGGATGGCCCGAAAATACGAACCGCCGGCGGACATCTCATCACACCAGTGGGAAGGTGTACTGCGCGCGTAGACATCCACGGGGCGACCTGTCCCGTGAAATGCGTCGTCTGTTCGAGAGACGTCATCCTTGGCATGGACTTCCTCTGTGAGTACGGTGCGGTGATCGACATTGGAGCAAACAGCTTGACGCTGCGAAAGCCCGTGCTACCTCCGGAAGGATCCAAAACGTCGCCAGCCGCCGTCCGAGTCATTGCGGACCACATGAACCTGCCGCCACGGTCGGGGGTTCTTGTGCCCATCGTGACCGATGCAGTTGCCAGCGGGAAAGTCCTTCTGGAAGGCAATGTCCAACTGCTTCTCGGAAGAGGAATAGGCGTCGCAAAGGGCGTAGCAGAGCTGCAGGATGGACCCCAGGTAGCACAAAACATTATAATAACATTAATTTTTTGTTGTGTAAGTTTAAATAACGTTTTGTGTTAGGAGTAAATGTTACAGCAACGTTCAAATAGAACACACAACGTTTTAGGTATGTTCTCAATGTTAGTGTAACGTTCAAATTAAACATAGAACGATATTGTTGTGTACAAAACGTTTTAACAACATTCATTACATAACTGTAAAGCAATGTTATGAGCACTAACATTAAAGTAACATTTAGTAACATTATGCTCCTAACATTATTTTGAAGTTTACAATGAAACATAGTAACAGTGAATGCAGAACCATGAAATAGTGTTCAGGAAGTAACATCAGAATAACATTTTAACATATATTTCCAATGTTATTTTGAAGTTTACAAGGAAACATAACAGTCAATGCAAAATAGTAAATAAATGTTATAAATAGTAACACTGAAATAATGTATTGGTTTGATCACATATCTGTTTTTCAAACTTCGAATAATTGTTCCAAATACGAACATTTAAGAAATTATTTGACAATATTGTGTTTTAACATTATTTTGAAGTTTACAATGAAACACCGCGTACAGTAACAATTTTTTGGTATAACGTTTTGAAAAGAGTATAACATTTTTGCAAACATTGTAAGAAAATGTAGTACACTATTTTAGTTTCAGATTTTATTGAAATGTAGCGCGAAGGTACAAAAATCGGCAAGAAAAATGAAAATAAATGCTATGCTACTTTTTTGCATTTTATGTATTTTGCCCTATAAAGATGGAAGCGTTTCGATTAACCTTTTCTGTGGCAGCTGCTAACTCCAAAAAACGGAAAATCTTGGAAACCTAAATGTAAAATGTGATCCATAGAAAGACGACCATAAATAGAATGTACTTGTTTAGCTTGTTTTTTTATTCACATGAATACATTCACTTCCCTTTACCAGCAAGGTCCGAGGGAAGAGGTGGTGATTATGTCGACTATGGAGCTTGTGGATGAGTAAAGCAATGGATGTGTATCACGACAGCCCTTTCGTCCCTTCTTCATAAACGGTCAGTCTCTCGGCTTGCCAGCTTGACCCTTCTAAGGCGTTCACTATATTTCCTTGGCCCTCTTAAAGTGACCTGCATCACGCTACGATTTACTGCAGAGACGCCCGAAGGTGGTGGATTAATTATCTGAAAGTATAGAAACATGAAATAAAACAAAAAGTTTTTCTTTTTCTTCTTATAAAGAAATTTCCGTCGTGCTTTTTTTTTTTCAAAATGATTAAAAATGTTTTTGGGCATATCTGGTGTTTATTACGACTAAATAACGTGTGGAATGGGAAGAAAATAAAATTGGCCAACATAATATTCGTTTCATTCGGCCAGAATAAACGTCTCAGT
The DNA here is from genome assembly GCA_037355805.1 of Ixodes ricinus. Lineage (NCBI taxonomy): Eukaryota > Metazoa > Arthropoda > Arachnida > Ixodida > Ixodidae > Ixodes > Ixodes ricinus. The sequence continues at coordinate 2,240 of JAZHYW010021189.1, read as the reverse complement.
CTCCCAAAATAATAAAGTTTTTTTTCTTTTCCCTTATTCGAATTAAATATATGTATGATATATTTACTGCACTTTTTATGTAGGGAATGTAAATAGGGGTGCTGGTGCTCTGGGAAGGCTGGCATCCATGCAGCTATGTGTAGGAGTGAACGGGAAGGGAAGTGTTCTGTAAGGTGATGCTGGCGATGCGAAGTAGCCGGTTGACGATCGCTTCGTGATGGGTGCAGAGGACGGCGAGACGGTTATTTTGACAGAGGTGAAGCGACTTGTCGGCACATGTATGAGCAGGGAGCTGTGCGGCTTGCAAGAACGCCGGCAAAATGTTAAGAGGTCGCGCAGCTGCGCCAGAGGGAAGGATTGGGAGATGCACTATAACTATCGGGAAGTTCGGGGTTAGGGTCAGCTGGAAGACGAGATTTGCGGGGCTTTCCAGGGTGATCCATTTCCCACCTAGGTCGTCTCCCTCTAGGGGGATTTTCATGTCCTGGCTCAGGGCTGACGCAGAGATATTGGTGAGCTGCTAAGCGGCGGTGTTGGCTGTAGCAGTATTCGAGGCAGAAACGGGCTCGCCGCCTCGCAGAACGAGACTCCGAGCGAGCCGATCTCTCGGCGGATGTGCTACGGCGGGCCGACGGAGCGAGGCGATGTTCACACCAGGATCACATACAGTTCTCTGGGGTTTGCGGAGCCTGGAAAAGACGTCCGCTCTCGTCGGAGGTTTGCAGCAGTCTCTGGACACTGAAGGTAAAGGCGTTCACATCGAAGAGTTCACCATTGAAGGGGGGCTACTGAGGTTTTAAGAGCCACTGATCGCAGCAATCGCATTCCAAAGACACCGCGTTGTCGTAGATTGTTTGTCACCGGCTACCTCATGTAGGGCTGAGGCCAGGGCTGGGGGGATCCATCGCCGGAAAAGTGGAGGAACCACGGTGGAGGAACCAAGCAACGACGTGAGGCTTGCCGAGTCAGTTCGTGGTGCCGACGACGTTCGAGCAACGCTTCCAAGAAGACTGTATATTCTTTCCGGCGAGCACACAATACTTAGCCAGCATGCTTGTGGCTGATGCGGATCGCAGGAGGTGGATATCAGGACAACCAATGTACAGCAAATAGGTCGAGCACGGTAAATAGCACAACGGTGGCCGCCGCAATGTTAAAATGAAACGAAGCCAAACCAGCCAAGCTTCAGTTTAGTACACAATGCGCTTCAACACACTTCATTACAAATAATTATATAAATGTTACAACATTTTTTTTATCTGAAAGTTTTAATTTAAGTCGACTAAAACAAGCACATTCACGTTGCGTCAAATAAACTTGGTCGGACGTCCCTGGTCAAAATGCCCACAGAGCACCCACAGAAAATTTGTGTGGGTTCCTAGAGGTCTCTATGGGGCACCCATGGGTTTATATGGGTGTCCTAAAATCTCTGTGGGGTCAGGCCTGTGGGCCTATGGGACATGTGGGTTGCTGTGTGGGGTCCTTTGGGTTACCCACACAGCCTGTAAGGGCTCTTTGGGTAACCCACACAGCCTGTGGGGGCTCCTTTGGGTAACCCACACAGCCTGTGGAGGTTCTTTAGGTAACCCACAGAGTCTGTGGGGATAGAACCCTGGCTTTTATGGGACATTTAGGAAATTCTGTGGGTTGCTGTAGGTACCCCGCAGCCTGTGGGAATAGAGCCTAGGATCCTATAGGACAAGTACGACATTGTGCGGGCTGCTGTATACGGATGCCACACGTTAGGGGAGCGCTCTGTATTGCTACACGGGACATGTGTGAGGCCTATGGGAAGCCTGTGGATGTCCCTCTCAATATATATTCTACAGAAGTCGTGCAAAAAATAGCTTTTTTGTAATTTTTTTTTAATTGCATCGTTTATTGGCGCAGAACACTACGCCGACGATGTCGACCACGCGGTTTTTTCCTCGAAATAGGGCTTCTAATGCTGACGCATTATTACGTTATGTCAACATTGTTCCGAAGTTGTCAGTTTTGTGTTTTGTTCTCTGACCTTATCAGTCTTTCGAGTTTTGTACCCTAGCGAAAAAGCGTATTGCCAAAATGCAGAGCAATAAATGTATATGTTGATAGGCAAAAGACAAATTTGTTGCAGGGCATTACTTATGTGGACACTTATTAGGTTTATTTTACAGATATCCAATGAACCGCAAACAAAACAAGAGAAAAAGCTAGTGCACTGACGAGTATACATGAACAAATGCAATCATCTTGCAGCA
>JAZHYW010021187.1:0-30522 GCA_037355805.1 Ixodes ricinus | reverse complement strand
TACCAAGAAAACAAAAATCCTCCAAGCCTGCCGTTTTCGCTGTCTTTTCATTTGAAGAATGCTGCCAAGACATTTTTTATCAAAACTAAAAATTCGACCCCGACAACCGTGCCTGAGATGAAAACACACACACATATATAGTGTATATACGAGGTCTGTTTTTATTTCGACCGTCTGGGAGTCCGCTAGCGCCGGCAGTCAAAAACGACGGCATCGCTAGCAGCAGCAATCAGACCGGCGCCGAATCGTCGGCCGCTTTTCTGACGTCTTGGCCACCGTCTGCGAGCCTGCGGTGTTTTCGCAGGGGGCCGCGAGGAAGAGGAGGCCGAGATTTGACAGCTGATTACGACGTCGTCGGCGATGCTGAGACAAGGCCGGAGTGGAAATGGCGGCGTTCACTTCCGCCGTCAGCAGCGCAGACTCCAGGCACGTCCCCTCTAACTGATTTATCGGCTCCCGACACGAATTCCTGGCGCTTCTCGCAGCTGCCCGTGTAGATCGTGAAACCGCAGACTGCGATTAGAAAGAAGGTCCTCAGCCTCGGAGGAAAGTCGAGTGGCGGGCACAGAAGCTGCGGGCACAGAAACACGCTGGGTGTGCCGAAGAGCGTTGTTCAATCAGCCGCTTGGGAGTCCCTTCCAAGGGGACTCAGCATTGTTGTGAAATGTGCGCTTCGTAAGGGCGAGCGGGAGTTTCTAGAGGCTGGCCAGGCTCTAATGTCAACGTGATGCGGTAGCAGACTTGTGCTCGTTACTTGAAAAATGTAATAGATTACAATTACAAATTACCGAGAGTCAAATGTAATGGATTACCGTTACAAATTACTTTCGCTGAAATGTAACAGATGACTTTACTTTACGTTACAAATTACTTTCACCTTGCTTTTTTCTGTACACTTATCCAAAAAACAATAGAAACAATTTGCTTTTTTTTTCAAAAATGTTCTGCAACATTACTTTTTCAGTTCTCATACGCCCGTATTCTGGTAGTCCTTGTAAAAATAAAATATTGAATTTAAAAGAAAGAGTGTAGGTGCATTCCGTTCACCTGTGAGCTGACAAGGCACCGATAGCTGAAACCACACCCGCTATCCCGCTAGCTTGCGGCCTCTTGAAATGATCCCAGGAATTGTGCAGACAAATATAGTGGTGCGCAGGGTCAGTAGCAGCGTCTACCACCGCTGCGATATTCGGAGCTAAAGAAGCGATCTACAAAAGCTCCTTTGACTCGGGTGTTCCGCCTGTTATTCATAAGAAACGAAAACTTAAGATCTAACGTTACAATGTATAGCCACAATGCCGAATGCAGGTGTCTCAGCTCACTCTTGATATGTGTTTCCGTAGATTACAATATGTTCCTGCTGATGACAAATGTGTGCTTTTTTGGCAAGCAAAGTTTGCACCGAAACTCTAGGTTTCCGTTCTTCTTGATGCCCTGAATTTCGAACCTCTCCATTAAGAGAAGGCCATGCGGACGACGGACGCTCCATGACCGAAAACTCGACTAGTCAGAGAAAAAGTGGTGGTTACGGATTATCGATCGCTTATTGGTCTCTCACTCTTCATACCGATATTCGTGGAGCCAGGGGAGCAGAAAGCCTCCAGAAAGCGAGAGAAGTGCTGGCCATCGGTCTCACACAACAATAGAGGATTACACCACTTTTACGCGTTTTTTTTCTCTCTCTCTCTGTCAGCCCTTCTTAGATGACCTTACCCCCCCCCCCCCCCCCCTTCTTCTTTATATTGACAGTTAACTCGTAGCAATGGGGAGTGGACTCCGACCACCTCCCAGACAAATAAACCAGCAGAAGTACTCCATCCTACCAGGGCACGATTACCCACGTTAAAGCGAATAGCATCAAACGGTGCGGAGTTATGCGCGTTCGTCAGGTGGCCGGCACACTCTAGATACGCCAGCCCACTCTGAGGCGATTCTAAATTTGTTGACACTTTCACAGCCCTGCGCACGATCTCCGCAGCCCAGCACGTGCGTTTGTGTCACTTAGAAGGCGAGCAAAGCACGCGCCATACGCACAAACACTCAAAATGGTACCGACCAGACTTTCTGGCGTCTCAGCTAGTCTCAACCAACGGTACTCTAAACGGTTGTTTATATCTACCATAGACGCGCTTACAGCGCTGTCACAGTTACCGGTGCGCGGCGTGTCCATGCACGAGGGCTCATTCCGCTCGCGTGAGGCTGAGCTAGATCAGCTCTCCCGAGCGCGGGAGAGGGTGAGCTAGCGGCCGTGGCTGAGCCTCACGAGAGCGGAATGAGCCCTCGTGCATGGAACGCGCGCGCACCGGTAGCTGTGACAGCGCTGCAAAGCGCGTCCTATGGTAAAGATATAAACAAATCGTTTAGAGTGCGTTGAATGACTGCCTTTCATAGCTCTGTGGTTAGCGCGTCTGCCTGCTGATCAAAGGGTCAACGGTTCGAATCCCAGCCGGCGCCGGTCTTTTTTATTTATTTATCGACCCGCGGCGTAAGAGGTTAGATAGCCAGATAGATAGATAGATAGATAGATACATAGACGAAAAGTGCGTGAAGTATCCAAAGAATGCTATTCGCATTAAACCAAAAGAAGTATCCTCCCTACTCCTCGAAGACTCTTCGCTCTCCGGCCTCGCGCCGGGCGCTTTTCAGTCGTGCCTCAAGAGCGTGCTTAGAATAAAGCAGCGCACATAAAAGACAACGAGAATTCGACCCCCTCGCGCGAGGCTACATCGTGTAACACTGTAATCGTGTGTTACTGGGCAGTTAGTGAACTATACTCCGTTTCACCTTATGTTGTACCGCAGACAAGGCTAGAAGCGCGAGCTCATAGCGTTGTGAGCTGCCCCTAACGCACGAGAGTTTGTGCCGCCGAGATGCGCTCAGAGCAAGGAGCTCGCGCTTGTAGCCTTTCCTGCGGTACATCACAAGGTGAAACAGAGTATAGCGAACTGAGGCAGAAAGGACCTGCGTGTCTCGATACCTGTGCAGGTGGCGGGAGATGTCAAAGAAGCTGGAAAGGGCGAAACAGGTGAAAAACAACAACAACAACAAATAAACACGAAGAGCTTTCTCTTGCCCGGGAGAAGAAAAACACGATGGAAGGCGACGGAGAGCCTACTCGGTGTCGTCTTACTTCACACTTGTCTTTCGTATATTTGCAGCTACGCCTTGCCCGTTTTTCTAGTGGCCCTACTGACCGGTCATGCAAAGAATCCCGTTTTATTTTCCGCTATTCTCCCCTTCTTGATGTTTTATATTTTGTCCAACTTGCTCTCTTTATGCTGCTGAATATTTCTGCTCGTAACGCTCTAGTTACCGTATTACGCTGATATTTTAAAAAAAGTAACGAGTAATTAAAGTAATCCGTCACCAATATTTTGTAACGAAATCACATTACAAATTACTTCCGAAAAAAAGTCACGTGGCAATAACAAAATTGCTTAAAAAAGTAACGGATTACAAGCAATCCGGTACTTGTGATGGATTACTTCCCAAGTCCAGTGCGGTAGCAACGAATCGAGTAAACTGTCATCACCGGTTGTCCCAAGTGTGCTGCGTGAGAAATTGTACGGGGCGCAATAGAAGTTGTCAAATTACTCGTAATCGATTACTTTTTGAGTAATTTTCTTATCTTTGGATTGATGCAAATGGGTAGTAATCGCAAAAATAAATTTGTTTCTATTGGAAATAACAAAATGATTTCTAACCTTCAATCGGGGAAACCCGATTGCTCATCGGGTTTTCCAATTTAGGACTAAACTTAGCGACTACCGCTTCGAACGTAAAATGCGGCGATATTTTCAGTTTATAGGCTTCTAAATCTTTTGAAAATCAAAATATAAACTGGTTGTTACTTAGCTGTACGAAAGAAGGCAAGGCCTCTTGCCTTTGAAGCTTACACATTGGTCCGTTATATTTCGGAGTTGTAGATGTGAAGTCGGCGGCATTCTGTATAAAACCGTTCAGTGCGATGCTTTGTGGTTGATTTAGGAAGTGCGACTTTAATTGATTTTAGCGTAGACAGCATGCTCTGGCAGCTTATTTCACTCTTCGATGGCAAGAGGATACACGGCATATTTAAAGCAAAATTTTCTGGGGATAAAATTCTTTAAACGGTTTTCATGGTTTGAGCGGGTCGTTCTTCTCTGCCCAGCATTAAGCATTTAGACTTACCTACGTTCGTCATATTAGTTAGCAATTTGGGCTAATTAAACTGTACTAAAATAGTACGGTGGTCTAGTTGGATATGCATTTTAGAAATAAATAGCGAGAAGGTAAAGTACAAACTGACGGAACAAGCGCTCACTCACAACTGTCGTTTTATTAATCACACGGAAGAGAAAGATGTAGCGTTTTCTCTCGTCTTTCTTTTCTGTATAAATACATTCCCATAATGAAATTGCCTTGACGGGAAGAGGAAGTTACGTTGAGAGAACTGAGAAATAACAGTAAAGGAAGAGGAGGGCGTTACGTAAAAAACTGAGAATTAGCGGAAAGAAAGGAAGAGGAAGTTGTTCACTAGTAAACCAATGAAACAACCTCAAATAGGAAAGTTAAGGCAACGGTTAAGGTAATGAAGTCCTTTGTCAGTTAGTGCCACTGATGGTGCACTGACACACGAGTTCTCCTTTTCTTTTATGGTCTTTGCCTCGTATAGTTTCCCTTGATTTCTTCTCACAGTAACCTTCGAAGGACCTTTGTCTCTGTAAGTATCGGCTTGCAGTGACAGTCTCTTACGTGCACTGCGAGATGCCCCGATGGTGTTGATTTGAGTGACGCAGCGTGTTCACGTAACCTGGTATTCACGATACCGGTGAAAGGTATTTCATATGTAGCACAGTAAACAGGCAGACGTCCATGCTACTAAAATAAAAACCTATTTAATTATCATTTTAAATTCAGAGCCAGCTAACCGAGCGCCGAGATCATTGGAATGGGAAGGGCGGTTAGCCAGAGCGCCTGCCTCGGGACGCGCGTGTTCATGCCCCAGTGGTCTTCCGCACGTGCAAAGGGCGCACTGATGCTTGACGGCGATGTTTTGCTTTACTGGCATCTGTTGGGTCTTTCGACCGCCACACATACGATATACCCTGCCAAAGCCAGGTTATATATGAAATACCTTTCACCTGTGGCAGAGTATATGTTGGTCAGTCTGGCCGGTGCCTGAACACCAGGTTACGTGAACGCGCTGCGTCACTCAAATCAACACCATCAGGGCATCTAGCAGTGCTAGTAAGGAGACTGTCACTGCAAGCCAATACTTACAGAAACACAAGTCCTTCGAAGGTTCCGCGAGAAGAAATTAAGGGAACTATACGAGGCAATTACCATAAAAGATAAGGAGAACTCGTGCGTCTGTGCACCATCAGTGACATTAACTGACAAAGAACTTCATTACATTAACTATCCCATTTGAAGTTGTTTCATTGGTTTATGGTGAACAACTTCTTCCTTTCTTTCTGATCATTCTCAATTTTTTTACAACGTAACGCCCTCCTCTTTTTATTATGTTATTTCTGAACTCTTGCAAAGTAACTTCCTCTTCCCGATCCAGGCAATTTTATTATGGGAATTTTTTCATACCGAAAAAGAAAGACGAGAGAGAAACGCTACCTCTTTCTCTTCTTCTGCATGATTAATAAAACGACAGTTGTGATTTAGCACTTGTTCCGTCAGTTTGTACTTGACCTTCACGCTATTTATTTTGAAAACTGGACTAGTGAATTGCTACGGCGGAGCTGTTAAGGGCTATACTTTCGTTTCAGCTTGGGTCCAGACGCAGCCGATGCTACGAGCGCGAGCGTGTGGCCCTGAACGGTGCTTGCATTGCACGAGCGCGTGCTTGGCGGGGACGCTGAAAGCCCCGGAGCTCGCGCTTGCTAGCATCGCCTGCGTCTGGACCCAGGCTGCAAACGAAGTATGGCTTCCCCAGTTTCGTGTCGGTCACCAAATAAATGTTGACAGAAAACCCTGGACAGCTACCGCCATTTATGAGCGACGGCGGAAACCAGACAACCAAATTGGCGATTGTCTGGTTGCCGCCGTCACTTATAATGGCGGCAACCTTTCCAGTTTTTCTAATCTGGTTTTCACCAGAGTGGAAAGGCTCGATTTCTCTAGGCGTCGTCCTAGAAGTCGTCCTTGAGGTCGCCCTGACGTCATCCTAAGATCGCCCTTACGTCGTCATTGAGGTCGTCCTAGAGGCCAGAGGTCGTCCTTAAGGTCGTCCTAGACGTCGTCCTTGAGGTCGTCCCATCTAGTACAGCTTCGCTGGTGGAAAGAGTAGCTTGAAGTTTTTAGTCTGGGGAGGTTCGCTCTTTTTTCGACTGATTGGATTCCTAGGTCGCGGCTAAGTTCTCTAGGCGAATCAGAGAAGCTAAACCTATTGGTAATCGAGCGAACAGCAAGCTTTTGTCCTCTATCCAATTTATAAGTGGTATTTTTTTTGGAAGGAAACCAGACAGGAGAAGCGTATTCAAGCAGAGGCCTAAATGGTGTAGTATATGCTAGGAGTTTATTGTCGCGTGATGCACACTTTAGCCAAGTCTTCGCAGACACCCCAGTTCTTTGTTATGTCGTTTTAGTAAGTGCTCCATGTCCACATTTTAGTTAACTTCACATGCGAATGTCAGCCCCATATTCTTATATTCGTTGGTGTTTTTATAACGTTTCCGTCGATCTCGTATAAGGGGCTTATATAAGTTTTTTTCTACATATCGTCATGACAGCTGTTTTATTTATATTTATTTGCATTTGCCATTCCTTACACCAAAGGTGATTCGCGGACCCCTTGTGGGTCGGCGGAGATAATGGAAGACCCCGTTCGTGGTGAGGGGAAGGGAAAGGTATAGGTTAATTATGATAGTGATTTAATAAATTAATATAACTAAGGGCTAGTGTGAAGTAGACTCTCTTATTGACATATACACTAAAAACCTCACCCGAAAATTGGAACATTTCTTCTCAATCTGAGAAAAGACAACTTTTATTTCCGGGCTCGACAGATGAAGCTGGGCTTTGCGGACCCCTAGAATGCCTTTGCGGACCCCAAAAGGTCCGCGGACCCCCATTTGAGAGCCACTGCCTTGCATCAATACGAGATATGGTTTATAGCTGTTTGGAGCCTTAAATGGTCTGAATGTTTTTTTTATTTCCGAAGAAAGTATGGTGTCGTCGGCAAAACGTTTTATTACTACGTTAATATATTTTATTATGTCATTAATATACAGGAGAAGAAGGATGGGGGAAAGCACCGAGCCCTGGAGGTCACCGGCGCACGCCGGTTTATTTGCTGAATAGCCGCTGGTAATTCCTACAGAATGGGTACGGTCAGTCCGCAAGCCCTTATTTCAGTTAAAAGCTTGTCCATCGCCTAGGGCTCTAGTTAATTTGAAAATAAGTTTTGTATAAGGACGTCTGTCGAACGCTTTCGATAAATCTGAAAATATAACGTCAACCTCACTCCTACGTTTTGATTCAAGAAAAATCATGTACAGTTTCACTTATTTGATTTACAGTCAATAAACCTGAGCGGAAACCATGTTGAAAGGGACGTAAAATTTAGTTTCTTTCAACAAATAAAGTTATATGTTTTAAAATTATATGTTCTAGTAATTTGCAACAGGTAGACGCTAGTGAGATGGTTCTATAGTACGCAACATTGGTTCTATCGTTGAGACGGAAGCTTGGGCGAGTTGGTGATTCATCTTGAGGTTACAACGCTCTTGACGAGGACAAATTGAGAGACGCAAGGAGACAAACACAAGCGCTGACTCACAAAGTATTTGTATTCTTCTTCTACTTCCCTTCCTTTTCAACAAACTAGTTTGAATACCTAAATAGTATGCAATCGATAGTTTTAATATCGTCGACTATCCTTGGTATACAATGGACAGTTTTGCGATGGTCGACTATAGATTTTATACTATCGATTTTCTAGATGTCCACTGTCGATAGCAATATCGATAGTTAAATTCGCTTCCTATCAATAAATCTCTTGTACTATCGATAGCTTTTACCACTACGTGCTCCACGTGAACGGGAAATATTTTTGTATATTTTATTATTATTGAACTGTCTTCATGTCGCTACCTTTTGTTTAGTCAACACTTCGCCGCTGACACCAGCATAACGAATATTTAATTGACTTCGCGCCGCCACGAGCAAAACAGACGAGGCTTACATTTAATTACGCTGAACACGTTTTCTATATATCGGTAACAGCCACTGGATCGAGGTTACGGTTTCCTTGCATTTTGGGTTTAATATAAAATGTGTGAGTTGGTTTACTGTTTTGTTCCGGTTCGGTCAGAAATATCGAATTTCCTCCAGTTTTCGGTTTGGCGTCAGTTTTGGTTCAACGCCCTTGGCCTGTTCCGACCGCTTTGCAATTTTTGCTTCATTGGGAAAAACGAAAGTGTTGAAAAACGACGAACTAGAGATATTATGGCGAAGATTTAGGAGTGCCATTTTTAGGGCTTTGCACATTTGCTCAAAAAAGTATCCCGGAATACGAATACTGAGATACATATATAATAAGTTCAAAATACAGATATTAAAATACGTTCTTTTTTTAGAACGGGTTTTCACTGAGAGAGAGGAGAGAGAGGCTCGTCAAGCAACGATTGAGTTGCATTTTATCTCTGGCTGCCTTCTCCAAGCTGGCAATAAATAAAAGGTAAAATTTTGAATTTTGAACTTTCGCAAAAACGGAAACGAGTATCTCGGAATACAGATACAGATACATACTGAAATACATTTCCCCCAAACGAGGTCATGATCCGCCAACACATCAAGGGATACAGTGTATCGGACACAACGTGGGATGTATTGAAAACGTGTGGTAAATGTTTTTGTGCACTGTTCTGTTCACTATGTCATATGATAATATGACACAGTGTTTAATTATTATTAATTTATATTTTTATATATTTAGTATTTTATTTAGCACGAAATATGAGCATTCGAATTATCATGCAATGCACATGTTTATTTGATCAGAAAATTAATTCGCAAACTTTGAAAGGGAACTAAATAAGCTTAGGCATGGTAGCTTTTCTAAAAGCTTATCATCAAAGCTCCGACAGTTGCTCCGCAGTACCGAACTAGCGAAATAGAATAGCCTTTTTACTGCCGCCGACGAATATGAATTTGTGTTAAAACGAATAAATACCACCTTTGATGGAAGAAAAGAAATCCTGGAGCATTGAGACGTCTTTTCTGGAAGTCGTCAAGGCAGCGAAAGCTTTCCCCCTCACATGGATTTGACCTGATCTTGTTAAAGACGAGGAATGAACGTCTTCGAAGTCATAGAAGACGTGGACGTGGTCCCGATGCGAGCCCCGTTTCAACCTCATTTCCTGTTGGAAACATTATGATTTTTCTGTTTTGCCAGTAGCTTAAAACGCGAGAATGTATCGAAAGCTGTCGTCTTAAAAGCAGACAGAAATTTTAAAAATATATGTTTTTGTTAAAGGGCATAAGGAACAACAGGTAATTTGTTCATAACATTTCCACGAAACAAAATGGTGCAATATGTACACCGTTAGACGGAATTTAGAGTAAGGTAACGGCTTCGAAATAGTACTGGGCTGGCCTAGCTGCGTGGCCGAACATGCTCGGCAGCCCCTTGTTTCCCTTTCGCGACATTCAGTGCCTGGAAGTCTGACACCGCCTGCTTGTCGTGCAGGCAGACGCGCGGCAGCCTCCGCCATCGTCCGCTCCGCCGTCTCTCATCGTCTGCAATGCACAGACGAAGACATGAAAGCAGCACGTCGGCTTCCGCTTTCCTCTTCGTTCTTCTGGTATTCCGTCCCCATTTAAATCCTTCTGCATCGCTTGCAAAACTCGTCCATGAAAGAGGCGTTCTAGCGTCTCATCATGCACGATAAATACAAGCGTCTGTCAGTCTCGGCGTGCGGTTAAAGCGAACAAGATGATTTTTTTTCGCATGACTTTCTCGAGCAAGGTGGGTGAGCGTCATGAGGCACAGTTAAAACGCGAGTTAAATATTAGCCTGGCAGGCTAGTGCACTGAAAAACTGGAGAGCTACTTGAGTTTCGAAACAAAGTAACGGGGACACATTTGGACAAACTTGAAGCGAGCGGAACGCTAGATTGCCTCCAGCCAAACTGCTCGCAAATTCTTACCTCTGTAGGTATCTTCTCCGTGTTAAAACCATGGTGAAAATCACAACGGTCGCACAGTTCAAAAAGAAGCGGGGTCGCTTTTAATGGGAACCAACATGTTTATTCAGTATCCACAATTTAAAGGAACAAGTCAAGCCAGATCAAGCAGCATAGTTCAACTGGTAGGCTAGGCTTAGTCCAGACCCGTTATGTACCCAAGCACCTGCACAGCGCTTCCGAAGGCTCGTACTTGCGGCAGCTGTTAGCTGCAAACAAGGTCGTTTCAGAAGATCTTCCTCTAAACACCTCGGTAAACGTAGAACGACTCGCACTCGTAAAAAATAGACGAGCTCGACAAACTGCGCTCGCTGATCCCTCCGCAGACGACAGACATGCTACCGTTTCAAACAAAAGCGGAAAGGCAATGTAGGGATATTTTTGAAAACAGTTATGACTCTATTTAGATTGTTTGTTACTCACAAATGAAAATATTGTCGACTAAAATACTATTACGGCACGGACACACAATTTTACAACCATCATTTCACACGTCAGTCATCTCTCCAATCAAGGGGAGCCGGGAAAAGGTGCTTAATTTTGTAAGCACTGGGCGGGCCTTAGACCGGGGATATCCCCCCCCCCTGTAAATTGCGTCTAACAACGTATATATTGCTAAAAGAAATTTCCATGGACAAATACCAAAAGAAGTACATGTCGTATCAACACCCTTAAAAGCATGTTTTATTTTTTATTTTAGTGTTTCTTTACGCGGTTTGAAGCTGACTTGTACGTAGTTCAACTACTCTACTCAAGTTACTGTAGTTTAACTACTTTTCTGAGTAGTTTAGTAACTTTCAATTACATTTTTATATCGGTAATTAGTAGTTTACTTTAATTACTTTTGTTAAGTAACTTCTACTCAAGTTACAAATCATTTTCGAACTTTAGTGGTTGTTTTGCCTATCAACAAACATTCTTGCACAAAGGAGATAAGATGTTGGAACATCAGCTGATATTTGCTAAGAAAGGGAAGCATGTGGCGTAGGAAAGGGGGGAAGAAAATGGTTTGGAGAGTTCGTAACTCCAAATTTCACAAGTCCCTACACACACACACAAACTGAAACAACACTGCTACGAGGCATGGGGAGCGAACAGACACGACGCAAGAGAGGCCAAGTAACTGCGGGATTAGCGCCGAAGACTGGCGTATATCTGTGTCCCGAAGCTCAAGGAGACTTGTCCCATTTGAAAAAAAGGCTGGTCCCCGCTTCTCCCCAACGTAGAAACTCTCGCCCACTAGAAGAGGTGGACACACTGCATCCTCGCTCAACAAGGCAACGAAATGCAGCACCTACTCTGAAACTCATCTGGTGATCCCGTAGTTTGTGCAGTACTCGAAGAATCGCGTGCTAAAGGGCAACGCAAAGATTATCCTTTTGCGTTGCCTTGCCTCCCAAAACACAGATAATGCAGATCTTCAAAGATTCAAAGGTCGTTTGAGAAACCTGTATTAATTCCCTTAACGTTTTTATATAAAAATTAACATGCAAGCAGTGTTGGGAAGTTACTCTATGTGCAGGGTGTCACAAAAAATTAACAGGTTTTTTTTACCGCAAAAATAAACTGGGCATCGCAGAACGCTCATTCTCCGCCAAAAAGTAGCGCTAGAGGTCACAAACAGATGCCAAAGTTTCAGCCGTATCCGATACCTTATTCAAGAGTTATAAGTGATTTTCTGAAAATTTTATTGAGAATATGAAGCCCATTTTGGAAGTCTTCGTTGTCCGTCCCCCTTTTTGTGTATCTTCCTCATGTTTATGTACTGTTACGAACACGCTCGTTTTGTACTTAATTTTTGCCCGTTTTCGGTTTCTGGCGCCATAGAGCCCCATGTATTCTCAAACTCCGTCGGCCGCCATTTTCCCATTGAAATTTTCAGAGTATCACTTATAACTTTTGATTATAAGGTATCGCATCGGTTTGAAACTTTGGCATCTGGTTGTGACCTTCAGCACTACCTTTGGGCGGAGAATTAGCGTTCGGCGATGCCTAGTTTAATTTTGAGGTAAAACAAAAACCTGTAAATTGTTTTTGTGAGACCCTGTACATGGTATTTAAAGTACTACTGTTTAGAAAAATTGTACTTTACTTGAAGTAAATTCTCTTAACATGTACTTGTATTTTCCGAGGGAAGTAAAACTCCCGACTTCAATGTACATTCCCCGAATTCGAAAACAAAAAAATGGCGGTATTGTCGTGTGAAAACGCGCTCTTTCGAGACGTCACCCGGTCATTTCTCTGAGTGAAGTAATGGCGGCTGTAATACCGATGGAACTAAGTGCCTCATAAGTTGATTGTGTCAAATAGCTCGTCAGCGAAAGTGAAACAACTAACTCTGCGGCGACTTGACCTTATACAATATTTGCTGCCATTTCCGTAAAAAACAAATGAGCCTTTTCGATTACCTCTGCAACAATCCATACCAGTCAAAAAAAAAAAAAAAACACTGTATAGGGAATGAAAGGGCATCATGAAAGATTGTGTTAAAAGTGCTTGTACTTTACCTTGAATTATATTGTATGTATATACATTACTTCAAGTACATTGCACCCGGTCTACTCACTACTTTGCTTGAAGTACATAACCTCTCATTTACTTTGTACTTTACTTCAAGTACTTTCTAGATGTACTTTACGTAACACTGTAAACAAGCAAACACTGTCTAAAAATCAATCTCAGACAGTTCTAAACCTCAAAGTAGGAATGACACATTCGCAGTAAATCATTGACCAAACAAACAAGAAAGTACAAAAGAATTAGGCACGCAGAAGCACAACCAGCTATTAAAGCATTTCTGTGAAAAAAACAAGCCGATTCATATTTGGCTAGCACAATTTTACCATGAAAAAAAACATAGAAAAGTAACTTCAAAAGTAACTTCAAAAGTAATTCGCTACTTTTTTACGGTAATTAGTAATTTTCTCAATTACTTCCCATTTGAGTGATTTCTACTCTACTCAAATTACTTTTAACGTCAATACTCAGTAACTTAATTACTTTTTTGAGTAACTTGTACATGTCTGGCTTGAAGTAACTAAGGAAGGGGGAGGGAGGGAGAATGATGGAGCCGGTCTAACGGCCCTTACAGAGACTAGGTAATACAACTAACTGAACTGGTCATTCTTCAAACCATAATTATTTTTAAATTTTGGTGATCCCTTTCTAAAGTATTCAAGGCGGCCCCCCCACCGCCCTCTCCCCTTTCTTAAAGTACGTTATGTGCCAGTTTCTCATTATAAAACCTGGAAACCCTCGCGCCAATCAATCTTTGCCATCAAGTTTATCCAACTACCGAGCCCTGACAAAGAAGTTCGGTACAATCCATACATAGTAAAAGTATTTAACTACTGAGATAGAAATACACTTCTCAACTGTATCTCGATGGCTAGGTATGGATACTCGGAAAGTATCTCTAAGATACTATTGCGATACATTTGTATCGGACACTGCCCAGTACTGCATTCTTTGACTTGTCTTCTTGACGCCTTGTTTTACAGTTTCGATGCAAGAAGAGGTCCATGTGGCAACTATTGTTTGACCGTACAAGAACACCGGCAGAGTTTCCTCAAGTGGTGGACCTCGAACTTCTGAGCTTAGAGCGTAACACGAAATACTTTACTAAGGAATAAAATTTACTCGTCGAAAATGGCGGCGACCGACTTTGCGTATTTAGAACCTCTGGATGCGCCGAACCTACTGGTCTTCCCCTTTGATCTGGGAGGGATTGACTGCCGCCACCTGTCGTGATGAAAACCTGTTGAGACAGGGGAGACAGCCGTCTGTGCTCTCCTGCCTTATACGGTGTCTCCGTGTGCTGGCGTCAGCACTCTCTCTCGGCACAGTGGAAAAGTGCGTAAAGAACCTGATGCGGGAGTGGTACTCTCGGACTTACACCGCTAGGGAAGTATTTGGTGCTTTCAGTGCGCTTTCCCTAGAGTAACTGTATATGCCCCCCGCTTTTGGAGCAGAGTATCGCACTGGTGCTCCGTGGCGGCTATGTTGGATCCAAGGTGCACAGCGGAGAGCGACCGTCGCTTCTGCGGGAGTCCCGAAGGCTCGGATAGCGTTGCTGTGAGGTTCCGTGCGTACGGTGCAGAGAATATAGAGTGCGGCCACATGTCGCTCGTGCGCCGGCGTGCCCACATTTTTTTTTTGTATCCTCTTTTCAGAGCGCAGTAGCGGAAGAAAACGTCGTCCCTTCGCAAGCCGTAGCTGCGCGCTGTTGTCTGATCCGAGGTTCCCGGATGTGCCGGTGGACTCCGCGAGCGCCGCAGGCACGGACGGTATTGTCCTCCATGTCGTCTGCTTCCATGCAGACATTGTAAACTTGTTTTAAAACATCGTTGGCGTTATAAAACAACGCTATTGTATACTGCATTCAGGGGCTACACATTATGTTCTATAGTCAAGGATCCTTTCAGTTCGTTCAATTTTTGTTTATTTCGCGAGCGCCAAGCGGGAAACATGCTCTGCCCGAAACTCACACCCACATGGTCGCTTTTCCGCATAAAGTTTGGACCCAGCTCGGCGCACTTGGCCGCTTCTCCGCCACTGCAGACTTGGCGGGGAAAGGAACAGGAAGGCGATACTCTGGCTCTCTAAGCACAGCCTATACAGTTACTCTAGCTTCCCATGCAAAGAAGCCGAGTGCAGTGTAGTCACCTGGTAAACTATTTAGGAACGCTGTGACCTCCCACGTCTCTTTCTGTAATATTATCACAAATCTTGGTTTCTTAGTTCATACTCTGTATCGGTGTAAGAATCGGTTTTGAATACGCTCTCGAAATTTATGAAGCTGTCAGTGTTAACATTTGTGTGAAGATCGCATCGAGAGAAACATATAAAAGAATGCGCGCCGATCACACGACGTGATCCGTTAAGGCAGCGGCAGCTGTGCTGCTTCTCCGACGTTATGACGACGACGATCGATTGACATTGCGCTGATCGTGCGTCATACGCTGATCTGATATTGAAATGACGTTGCGTTGATTTTGCATCGATAGGTTGTTGACGAATACCTGATTTAGGGTCCTGATGTGTTGTCCCGTCAAATTTAGTGGGCAAACTGAATTGGAGTACAGGTCACATGACGTCCATATTTACGCTAAATTTAGCGGAGAGCCTGAACTTGTACGAAAGTACCATGCCGTCAGGTCACGTGACATTATTGTTTCGCCAAATTTAGCGGGGAAGCTGAATGGCTGCGTAGGTCACGTGGCCCAAATGTTTCGGCTAAATTTAGCGGGGAACTTGAATTTCTCCGTAGATTCCGTGACATGAGGCCACGTGACATCAATTTTGCCGCCAAATTTAGTGGGGTAACTGAATTGGTGCACACGTGACGTGACGACAATATTTCCGCTAGATTTAGCGGGGAACATGAATTTCTCTGTAGGTCGCGAAACATCAGGTCACGTGAAATTAATCTTCCCGCCAAATTTAGCGGGGAACTTTTCGTTTACGTTCAGGCCGTCGCGAAACTGGGGAACGGGGCACTAACAGCTGCCGCTGTAGAACTAACTGAATCTAAAGCCACAAAGAGACCCTGGCTGTTTCCAGGGCCGGAAAATAAATATGACAATAGAAATAGGGAAATACTAAATAAGTAAACCCTATTAAGGATTTTCATTAAAAAAAAGGTTTAAACTTCAACAAGAATAAAAAAGCGATGTGGATGAATACATATACTTTAATCTTACGTTACATCCATCGATAATTACGACATAACAAAATAATTATGACACAGAGAACTCATCGGGAATAAATCAAAGCGCATGGGGAGCATTGGCATATCGACACAGGGCAGAATGCTGCATTGCTGATCTCGATTATCTCCGAATGGTATATCTGAAGAATCCGCAATAGGCATGACACACGACACTAAGCACGATATACGCGAGAAGGCAAAGGAATTTTTACATAGTTGCACATACTTAAACTGGGGCAGCGAATAGTGACGATAAAAACGACCATGCACAACAATACGCGAGAGAACCCGCGTTTTGACACATTATTTTCTTTTCATTCTTTCTTATATTTTCTTTTGCGCAGTTGGTCCGCCTCGCGGCGCCGTCTCTTCCACGCACGCGTATTTTTGCGCCGTCGCAGTGGGCTGCGGGCGGAGCGCCACTGGGAAGAGAGCTGCCATCGGCGGGCCGGATGGAACACCTCCGCGGGCCGGCCCGCGGCCGGTGCTGGGAGACCCCTGCTTTAGAGGAACGGCATTTTAGCCTTATTAGTGCGTGGAATCAATGTTTCAACTTGTCATAAGATTTTGATGAAGTGAAAAACAAAAGGCCGCAGCAAACAGTGCTTTTCATCGTCCTTCTTGGTAAAACAGGTAATAGATATTACTTAAGCGACCAGGCGATTATCTCCGAGTTGCGTGTCTACTTGTCAAAACCTAGCCTTTCATCACTTTAAAGTTACCCTGGCGAATGGGCCCGTGTGTCTCAAAGCACGAGGATGGCGGCGCGCACGACCCACCGTGCCATAAACAAGTGCCACGTGCGCGACTGGAAGAATCAACATCTCTGGGGATGACCACGTGCTAACGCTAGCCTACGAGGCTTATGAAATGGACAGGAGGTGTGCGTGAGCAGTCCGCTGCGACCACTGATCTCTATGACAATTGCTGGACCGCGTTAGTTCGCTCCGCGAATGCGGTCACAGGCGGCGATCTTTTAGATGCGGAGCATCTCTTGCTCGGGTCTATGTCCCGCGGCGTCGGCGGCGGCGTCGTAGTCCGCACCCACACTACGCACGCGCAACTCTCCTCCTTCCTCTCTCCAACAGCTGCGCGTTACTCTCTCCGCTCTCTCTTCTCTACCAGCTGCGTGCACTGCGCGTGCGTTCGATTGTACTCACACCGCGCGCGCACGCGCAACTCTCCTCCTCTAGTCTCCTCTCCTTCAAGTGTGAAAAAAAATAAACGGCGAGCGTTCCAAGTTTTTCTGCCGCGAGCCGCGACGAAGGCTCGCGTAGGGGGTAACACTAGGGTAAAGCCCCTCGATGTTTCCGTTTGTATTGCAAGTAGCGTCAAATGCGCGAGCGCACGTGGCCCGTGTCTTGAGTGGCTTTTGGAAGCTAATGGCGGCACAGCACTGAAATGAGCGGCCCTTGGAAGCGAATGGCGGCGGAGCACCCGCTCGTGCCACATGTCTCGCGCATTTCTACAGCAATGGTTGGCGGTACTTGTAAGAAAGCCTTTATCAAGGTTTACGCTAGGGCAGTCGGTGGCGCCATCTCTCGACGTCAGCACGCAACTGACTCTTTCCTCGGAACCAACATGATGCTCCGCATCACTCCCATGGTTCCCCTGGAAGATGGTGTAATTTTTGGTAGAGTTATATTGCCTCTAGCCCATGTACAGCTGGTGCAGCTACTATCATGCATCCATGGCAGACAGCGTTGTGGCAGTTGTGGTGGCAGGCTTCCATAAAAATAGCCGTGCATTATATTTCGTTCTTGATTGAAATTGTTCCACGAAACATATTGTTGAAACCTTGCGTGAATGGTAGCTCGATATTTGAGGACCTGGTGAAAGTTTCACGAAATCGCAGCACCGGGAAAAGCAGCAGAGCACTTATTGAAAGTTGCATCAAAAGAAGCATCGAAAGCAGACGCCGGCACGGCGTCTGCTATCGATGGGAGCTCCGCTGATTTTCCCCGATGCTGCGCTTTTGTAGAACTTTCGCCGGGTCCTCGAAAGTGGGGGCTACCGTTCACGCCGGGTTTCAAGAATCTGCTTCGTCGAACAGTTTCAATCGAGCACGACATATCACCCACGGCAGAGTGTACTAGACTCACGGCTATTTTATCGCAGCCTGCCGCCATAGCGCTGTCCGACATATTACTATGATGCCTAGAGATAATATAACTCTGCCAAAAAGATGGCCGACCGTGGCCGCATTCCCGTCCATAGGCGGAGCTGGTCAAACACGATCCAGCAAATAGACATAGAGATCTGTGACTGCGACTCAGTAACTATGGACACCTTGTTGGGCACTCGATCTCGTCTCCAATCAGCATGCTGACCGCAATCTCTCCAACAATCTCCCGTGCCCAACAGGTGCGCGTAGATGAATAAGCACGTGGCGTAGGAAATGTTTGGACGCATAAGGCCGGCACCAGCTCACGTGGCCACGTGTTCTGACTGCAAATTCTGTGGCGAACACTGCCCGTTTTACTCCATTTTTGTCCGCGAGTGTACAGATACTTGTCAGCAGCAGCGCATGTGGGCAGCCAATACCGACCTTCAAGTTCGGTTTCCTTCGATCAGTTCGCTTGATTTTATGGCTGTTATCCCGCGAGATATCGTCGGTTGGGGCGAGACCCCAAGGTGTTCTCTCCCCAACCACAGGGTTTAATTTGTCAATACTTATTTCAGCGACTGGACATCTCGGTGATGCGACAACGCGAAGCAGGAAGCGAAGCGGAGGCAGTAAGCGCGACGCTGAATTTTCAACTGCGCTTGCGCTGCGCGGCATATGCGATCAAATCATGGGGCACACGGCGGTAGATTTGGCCTTTTTTGCACTTGTGCTGAAAAAGAACACGCTTCGTGGAGAAAACCATCAACAACAATAAACGAAAACGATTGCGTTTTCGTTCGTTAAAGACTTCGTAAACTTTTTTTCTTACATTTTATTTTAGCTTCGTATTATGAGCCAATCTCACCACCACCGCCACTACCGAAATTCGAATATCCAGATCATACTTCTTTTTCTCAGCTGTTGCTTTCTCCTGTGCAGTAAGTTTTCAGCGTAGAAACACAGACATCTGGTTTCCTGAGTTTTTAGGTCTAAGTTGGACGTCTTCTTAAAATTATTGTTTGCCCGAAATCGCATCTTTCTGCGAAATATTTGCGTTAAAATAGATTTTGTGACTTTTCTAGCCCAGATTGCAGGCTCTGCAAAACAACTGAGATCTTCACTCATGCCTTCATGATTTCTGCTGACGGCGTATATGCGTCAATACATAAATAGGAGAGTGAATAAAGACTTTGAGGTCGCAGAAGCTGGTGTGCGTTATTTTCAATTGGAAGACCAGCTGTACACAACTCTTGACATATGTATTCTATAGGAAACACGAAAAAGTACTCACAAATGGAGGTGTAACCGTGCTTTCTAGGAGTCGTAAGGAATATAGGCACATTTGTCGGTCAATGTATGCTGACATGCAGCCGAGGCTATGACAAAGGTCAGATGTCGTAGAAACCTTTACTCGTTCACCTGGGATTGTATGAGCTCGATTCAAAAGATAAAGCCCATACTGTGGTAGAGACGGAAATCCGAAAAAGCGGCCGCTGCTTCAGACATCTGTATCGGTTGTGTTGACAAAAAAAAAAAAAAAGATGACAGCTCGCCGAAACGTTTGTGATTCATGATTGTCTCACGGAGATACTCTTTGAATGGCTCATCACGCTGTGTAGGGTAAACTGGTTTGTCGGGGACTATAATGTTTCTTTCAGTCCTTTCGAATGCCGTCTACGTACAAAAAGGTCTACAGAGTGATTTATTTTTATTTTTAAACGTAAAATAAATAGCAGGGCAGCCGCGCTTATCAGTATACAATGAGAGAGATTGTCGCAACATATTCCACTACTGCGAAAGAACCTAACCATGGCGATACCAAAGTCACGTCCAAGTTTAACCTTAAAAAAAGAAACGCAAGAAAACATACCAAAGTTATTTAATATTCTCGAAAGCTCCGAAAAATATTACAAAACATTCCGGGAAAACTGCAAATTAAAAAAAAAGAAGAGAAACCTTTTAAAAACATCCCTTGAAATTTTCAGTTATAAACTTGAAAAAACACGAATCCCTACCTGTAGACCATTCCAATAGGAAGGGCGGAGAGGAAAATGCCCTCTCTCATCTCGACACTGCCCGTCGTCTGCTCCGTTAGAAGGGGCATTCCAAACGTCCTGCTGGCGTGCAAACAAGGTAGGAAATTGCTTCACTTCGGCAATATCAGGCGACAATGCGCGGATTTAGATGCGCGAGATATAGTTAAATATTATACCTGAGAAAAAGACAAACCGTCGCAATCCTGCCGTTACCGGCCGCGCACATAAAAAAGAAAAGTAAATATACCTACGTAAATAGTGTGATCGGTTTGTCGTCTCCTACGAAAAGTGAATGCAGTTGTAGTAGCTTCTTGGGCAAGAAAGAGTTCGCAGGCATTAAGGCCTCGAGTAACTATGTATGGGAAGTCTAGAATAACACACAGAAAGAAAACGTGTTCACCAAAAAATAAAAACAACAAGCGCGCGATTATTTGTTTTTGGATTAACGGACAACGCTTTTTTGTATAATTGCCCGCTACCCTTGATATTGAGACCTTCGGCCCCAGGGACTTACGTGATCGCAGATGTTTGTAGCGGTCTGTTTTTAGCTTAAACAACTTTTAGTGTTTACATGCATGTGGTACTTAGAAAGCGACAAACTAGAGCGCAAATGCCTTCAATGCTTCATCCGAAAACCCAGCGATGCGGATGTGCCGGCGGCATGGTTTGTGCAAAGGTTAGTTTAGGTTATCATAAAACTACAAGTAAAGCAGGTAGCTTTGACGTGACGGTGCGTTTTTAGGAAATAAAATTTTTATCAGGTTGGGAACAGGCAAGAAAAAAATCCTCTTTGGTTTTTGATGTTTCAAACCCCAGAGTAAAAAAATAAATAAAATAAAAGCTTAGATAGCGTTTAACTGAAACCAAGTAAATATTTTTTTAGAGCTCAGAAATGTATAACGGGGTTCAATTTCTTGAAGTATTAGACGGAGTGGTTTCAAATAGTGCAGCGAGTGAGTGTCACTGCTATCGAAGGAAACCGAACCGAGACTTTTATATAGTTTAAAATTTTCCGAATGAAAGAACAAAACTCATCCCACTGATCCTGGAGTACCCGTAAATGTTATTTTAACGCGACCCACTTCATATACATCGTTTCACGATAACTTAGACAACTGGGGAAAGTGCAGCCTCCGCGACTTAATAAGAGCGTCGGAGCAAGGCACGTAATGACATTCAATGGTCGAGGTCACAGAGGCCTCGTTACAGCCAAAGCAGCAAGTCCATCCACGACAAAAAGTAGTTATAGGCTCGCTTTTTTCTTTTTTGATGCCAATTGAATTCGTGCGATTCCATCTCGATCGAGAAGATGTAAACAACAGGGAAGAAATATTCACGAATTCATTAGATTCTTTTATATATAAGCAAGAAAGTGACTCCACATTCGTATCCGCTCCGGGATTTCTCTTCTTGTTGCGCCGTGGCCGTTGTCGATCGCAGGTGCGTAATCAGCACCTTCCGCTCAAAACCTGGCACTGGGCCCTTGAATTAGAAGTCGCCACAGATTCTGCAGGTACATTGAGCGTATGGTTGTCTCATTAACTGTTCCTAAAGAGCTCGCAATACTAACGGATGGCAATGTTGCGGCTGTTCATTCGAACTTGGTTGGTTTCGCAGCAGACGACTCTTGGCCAGCAGACGCTTTCTCCGCGCTTCGCATGTGGCGCAGTGACGGGCACCACACGCTCCGTGACCTGGTGTCGCGCGCCCCGCTCCGACGCTCTTACTGGGGCGCAGGGGCCGTACTCTCCACAGTTCGTGAAGTTATCCTAAAAACAGCGGCAGCAGCGAGTGAGCATTGCCGGTTCGGTGTGTACCGAGGAAATGAGGGAGAGGAGGACACGTCAGAACGCCGAGCGCTCATTCGAATGTTTCGTGGGTAGACCCAAAGTGCCTTTGTCTCCACTGCACTCGTCGAACACGAGACAGCTTTCGATCTACCCACAAATTGTTCGAATCAGAGCTCGCTGTCCTGACGCGCTCACTCGTCCCCTGCTCTCCCTCACTTTCTCGGCGCATACACCCGTGCGACGCCACCGGCACGCCGCGGTGTTACCGAAGGTAGGCTGGGAGTTCCCCAGTGAAACGAAACCACGCCGGGTACATTGGTACGCTTTCAAGTCGGAGCGGTGCGGTTGCGCTGAGTTGACAATATGAACTGCTGCGTCGTTCAGTGTTCCGATAGTCACCTTTGTCCCCACGAGACGGCACGGCCTCGTGGGGACAAAATTAAATTGTTTCTCAACTCGCCGTTGTTTTGTGGGACAGCGATTACTCCCGCGCCGTACGACACAAGAAAATGGGATATCCCGATCATGGATGCCACTGTATCGGCACGGCTGACATACTGTATGCCACTTTGCCCGCTGTGTTATGTTTTCGTGCCAGTAACGCCTATATATGTTAGCGCCGATGGAACGAACTGGAAATAGCATCCCACATTCGCTGCAGTGCGGTTCCCATTTCGTTGGAGTGTTGCCCTCCGAAAAGGTTTTGTCCCTATCGTACGTGTCGATGATATATCCGTACCAGCGTGACATTCAGCCTGTAGTTCCTGAAGTAAGATTTGGTTACAGGCTCGGGTTAAGCTAGTTGGTACATATTAGTGACGCGTCAGCTTGAACTGATACAAATAGACTTAGAAAAGACTGGACAATAGCTAACAGCTGGCTGACAGCTTTGCTTTAGTACTCTTCTTCGCATGTGAAATCGTCTTTTTTACAAGCTGTTCATATATACATAATTCAACTATTAGTTTCAAAGCACATATACACAATAAAATTGTTTTAAATTTACCGTTACCGGCTCTTACGTTGTTGCCGCCATGTCTCTGATCCAATAACGTTAGAGACTCGCATGGCATGTCCTTGTGATGGCACTAGCAAGCCGCACATTTGCCTTACATCGCCTTAGAGGATCTTTGACATGGTCGGTGTAACAGCGTCAAAAAACGAGGGCGATAAAAGACAGACACGACAGGACAACAGGGAGTCGTCCTGTCGTGTATGTCCCTTTCATCGTCCTCGCTTCTTGGAGCTGTTACACCCACCATGTCAAACTTTTACCAACTCGCCCATTTCAACACCTTGTTACTAGAGGATCTTCTTGTTGATGCTGCGTTCCAGCCAACTGCCTTGATAAATGCCTAGTGAATTTAATAATTGTGTTGTGTAAATAATATTTAAAACGAATGGTTAAATTATCTATATATGAACAGCTTGTAAAAAAGACGATTGCACATGCGAAACGAGTACTAAAGCAAACTTGTTAGTCAGCTGTTATTTATTGTTCTGTCCTTTCTACGTGTACTTCTCTAAGTTCAAGCTGACGCATCACTATCCCGAAAAATTCGAACGGTAAGAAAATTTGGAAATGTGATTTCAAAGAGAAATATGATGACACTTCGAATCATTGAACAATCAAAGTTTGAGCTTTTTTTTTTTTTCAGCCTCCTTTCGGACATGGAAATACTCCTTCTTTCTTCGTCATGTGGTTGCCGGTAGGACAGTACTTATTGGAAAACTAAACGCGATCATTTTTTTTTATTTACATTAATGCGAGGTAACTTGTACATATGTGATTGGGACTAGTGTCCTCAGCAGCCGGCTGCCACCTGGGGGGAAGGGGTGTGGTTGAAGTGCTTTTCTTGGTTCCTTTGTGTTGGTTGCTTGCCTTTAGAAAGTGCTTTAGTCTTTTCCAAGGTATCCTTGTATCCTTACAAACTAATATACTCTTGTCGGTCGCCGCAGTATTTTGTCTTTTCCCGTATGGAAATCTTATATCTGGGACATATCTGACCATATCAAACATTATGTGATTATATACGGTATATTTTTCAGCCTTATCTGTAGTATATACAGCCTTATCTGGTGTATATACAACCTTTTCTGGCGTATATACAGCCTTATCTGGCGTATATACAATTTGGTTGTTTTTGGTTTTGTGATTTCTCAGCTATGTAAGTAATTCCTACTAAAACAACAATCACGAGAATGATAATATTGTAAGAGATTTCTGTGGCTCAGCCAGGTTGAAAGGTGGATTGCATGCACAGTATAATAAACGCTGATATTGACGAGAAATTTTAAAAGTAATGTGACAGGTCCTTGGGTTCTATGGGACGTGTGTTCGGGGTGACACCGAATTACACTCGAACCTGTGTAACCATGAAATTGGTTGAAATTGCCGATCACTAGGGAGCTGAAGGATCAGCTGTTCCCATGATTCCTCGAGTGTGGGCCGGGGCACTTAAGATATAAAGTGCTGATTTTAGGCATGTGTTCTTTTCTCATATGCATGGCCAGATATGGAATTTTCAGACAGCCAGATCAGGGATTTCCATACCTGGCCAGGGATATCAGACTATATCTGGCATTATGAGGCTATATCTCGCAGATATACCGTGTCAGATTATATGTGGCCAATGTTTGATATGTGCCATATCTGAAAATCTTCAGATCTGGCCAGATATGTTTTTTTAGAGCGCAGCTCTTAGGCGCCCGTTTCTGGCTGAGCGGCGTCGCCGTCGCCGTCGCCGTCGGCGTCGCCGTCGCCGTCGGCGAACCGCGCGGTGCATGATGGGTAATTTTCCCCGCTAAATCTAGCGGGAAATTTTCCCCGCTAAATCTGGCGGAAAATTTTCCCGCTAAATTAGCGGAAAATTTTCCCGCTAAATCTGGCGGAAAATTTTCCCCTGCTAAATCTGGCGGAAAATTTTCCCCGCTAAATCTGGCGAAATTTGCTAAATCCGCGGAAAAGTTTCGCTAAATTTAGCGGAAAATTTTCCACGCTAAGTCTGGCGGGAAATTTTTCCCGCTAAATCTAGCGGAACATTTTCCCCGCTAAATCTAGCGGAAAATTTTCCCGCTAAATTTGGCGGAAAATTTTGCCCGCTAAATCTAGCGGAAAATTTTCTCCGCTAAATCTGGCGGAAATTTTCCGCTAGATCTGGCGGAAAAATCTAGCGAAAGTTTCCCCGCTAAGTCAGCGGGAAATTTTCCCCGTAAATCTGGCGGAAAATTTTCCCGCAGATCTAGCGGAAAATTTTCCCCGCTAAATCTGGCGGGGAAACTTTCCCCGCTAAATCTAGCGGAAAATTTTTCCCGCTAAATTTAGCGGAATATTTTCCCCGCTACATCTAGCGGAAAATGTTCCCCGCTAAATTTAGCGGAAAATTTTCCCGCTAAATTTAGCGGGGGAAAAATCCGCCCCCCTTCATCGAGGTCGCGTGACCCCCACGCCACGTGACCCCTGTTGAAAATTATCGGCTATAGAAGAAGATGAAGTGGAGGAGATCGACGACGAAAAAGAAGGGACGATGACAGCTACGGCGCCCCTTCAGCAAACGGAACTATCATGTAAATACTGTATATAAATCCTTTCTTGTTCAAACTAACTTGACGCAGTTGTTCCCCTAATGTAACGCAAAATCATGGTGCCGAAACCCGGGAATAGCTGAGCCAAGGTCAAACAAGAAAAGACTTCGAACATCCATCGTGAGGCCTGACGATCGTCTAAGGTACTTACCGCAACGGAAATGGATCCCCTAACGCCAGCAGCCATCGATCAACTCAAAAGAAGAAGAGCAGTGGTTCGGTCATCGGCTACCAGAATTATAACCGAAACCGTCGCTCTTCTATCCATGGAACCAAAGCCCATCGGTGAGCTGGAAGAAAAACTGAACATCTTAACAATCAAAGAAGCTGCACTGAAGGAAATTAACGACCATATTGAGAGAGCCATCACTGACAACACGCTCGAACAGGAGATGGAAACCGCTGAAGGCTACACCGAAAGAATTAGCGCAACGAAAACCAAGATCCTTCAGAGTCTCAGAGAGCAAGAGCGAATGATCAACAGAACGTCGGAGACCTCAACACAAGTTGGTAGATCAGAACAACAGCTCTATGCAAGTCAGACACACGCAACAGTGAAGCTTCCGAAATTAGAAATCGCCAAATTTTCCGGAGATATTCGGTCGTGGCAGGGCTTCTGGGACCAGTTTGACGCTACGATCCACAAAAATGCGTCTCTCTCGGCAATTGACAAGTTTAAATACTTGAAGAGCTACCTTACGAGCAAAGCTGCTGCGGCAATTGACGGTTTTCAACTAACATCTGAGAATTACGCAGTTGCTCTGGACATTCTGAAAGCAAGATTCGGGAAAAAAGAACTCATCATAGAAGAACACCTGGCACGGTTGCTGGCAGTAAGAACAATAAGCAACTCTCAGGACGTCGAGAAGCTCAGGTTATTATACGACGAAGTTGAGTCTGGAGTTCGTAGTCTTGAGGCACTTGGTGTATGTTCAACCACATACGGAACAATCCTCCTAACGGTTCTGCGAAAAGCCGTGCCATCAGATCTTGAACTGGAATATCATCGAAAAACATCAGCAGCATCAACAAACGAAGGCAACGAGCTAAAACGATTCTTGGACTTCCTGAAAACGGAAATTGAAAGCCGAGAACGGACTCAGCATAGAAATCAAAGAAAACCAACTTCCAATTCGGATAGAGCTACTCCTGGAGGAAGAGACCGACAAACACAATACCCGCCTTCGGCAGCTATGTTTGCAACAGGAACTCAGAAAGAAGAGGAACAATGCTTGTTCTGTGGATCCTATGACCACCTAGCTGCCAACTGTTCTACACCAATGCCATTGGAAGAGAAAAAGAAATGCTGAAAAGGAACAATCGATGCTTTCGATGCACGAAGCAAAACCACCGTGCAAAGGATTGCAGAAGCGCAAGGTGGCTAAAGTGTGCACAATGTTCTAAAAGGCATGCCACGGCAATGTGCGATCCAAGCTACAATGCGCTAGGAAACAGAGGTCCGCACAAAATTTCCGGTACAAGTAAGGAGGAAGCCCCTAACGAAACAGTGCTGCAGTCCTCTCTAAAGGCAACGAATAGCAAAAACAGAGGGCCATGCCAAGTCCTTCTACAAACGGCAAAAGCATGGGCAGAAGGCGAACAAAACCGTGTGCTTGTCCGGCTTCTCATTGATGGCGGAAGCCAACGCACCTTTGTGAGACGAGACATCTCAGAGAAACTTCACCTTAACGTTTTGGGAGAAGAGGACCTAACGATCTTCACCTTTGGAGAAGGCGCTGCAACAGCCTCAAGGAAGTGTCGAAGAGTAGAGCTATGGCTGCGCAACCAATACAACCGCAAGGACGTACGAATTGAAGCCCTAGAAGTCCCACAGATCTGTGCTGACATCATTCACACACCACCAGACGTCACGCGGGACATCCCAGAAGACATGCTGCTTGCTGATACGTCTCTCAACATGAACGAATGTGAAAACGGAATCAGCCTACTAATCGGAGCCGACCACTACTGGGACGTGGTAAGTGGAAGCGTGACACGCCTGAAAACAGGATTGATGGCCGTCGACACCATCCTCGGTTGGACTCTACAAGGGCCCATGTCCTCAAGATCATCTACTGCTATCTACTCATCGATTACTGGAGTGATGAAGGTTTCGACAGCTGACCCAACTGAGATATCAACACAACTGCGATCGTTCTGGGAACTGGAGCATATCGGAATTAAGGGACAAGAAACGTCAACCAAAGAAATTGCTCCATTTGAAGACTTTAAAAAGAGCGTAAAATATGAAGACGGACGATACCAAGTTTTCCTCCCATGGAATGATAAAGTTGAGATGCTCAAAGACAACAAAGAGAACGCAGAACGAAGACTCCGATCACTGACTGGACGCCTCATGAAAAACAAAGCGCTCATGAGAGACTACGACACAGCAATACGGGAATATTTTGGCAATGGGTTTGCAGAAAAGGTTAAAAGTAATGAAAAAAGCGGAAATCCTGTATATTACATGCCACACCAAGCGGTTGTGCGACAGGAACGGCTGACAACAAAATTGCGGGTGGTATTCGACGCGTCCTCCAGCACTGCAGGGGAACTTTCACTGAACGACACCTTATCCAGTGGAACGAACTTAAATCCTGAATTAATAGACCTGCTGATCGAGTTTCGTACTCACAATGTCGTCGTAATAGCAGACATCGAGAAGGCATTTTTACAGGTGGTGTTGGCGGAGCAAGACAGAGATGCCTTACGTTTTTTATGGTACGAAACTACTCCACAGCAAGGACATCAGCTTCCGCCTATAACAACATGGAGAATGACCAGAGTTCCATTTGGGGCAACATCAAGTCCGTTTCTCCTGGCAGCAACGTTGAGACACCATTTCGACTTAATGACCGAAGAATTTCCCGATACCTCGAATACTCTAAAACAGCACATGTATGTTGACGACCTGGTAACTGGCGCCGATGATTTGGAAGGAGCCCAGGTACTGTGCAGAGAAGCAACAAAGATTCTAGAAAAGGCGGGAATGCATCTTAGAAAGTGGAAATCCAATGAACCAAGGTTGTTATCGGAATTAAAGGAAGAAGTATCCGGCCAAGTGCCACTACCCGGACAAATTGGCCGAACAAAGGTTCTAGGCGTTGGATGGGAAGCACAAGCAGACATCATCAATTTTGACATAGAACCTCTAATTGACTTTCTGTGCTCACGTGAAGACAGCAAACGCTTCGTACTTCAAGCAACAGCTCGCATATTTGACCCTATGGGTTTTCTGGCTCCCACCGTGACAACCATAAAAATGTTATTTCAACGACTTTGGGAGCGAGGTGTTGAGTGGGATGACGTGTTACCTTCAGACTTATACGAAGAATGGGATAAGTGGTGTACAGACCTCACTGCCTTGAAGGACGTCGCTGTTCCAAGACTCATCGTTCGCGACTTCAACAAAGACAAAACCGAAAAGGCATTGCACGTGTTTTGCGATGCTAGCACAAAAGCGTACGGAGCTGTAGCGTATGTGGCATCGAAAGAGGAAGAGGGAAGAAGGTGTGTGACCATTGTAATGGCGAAATCTAGAGTGGCACCCCTCAAGCGGTTGACCCTTCCGCGACTTGAGCTTATGGGAGCATTAATTGGCGCTCGTTTGGCACATTCTCTAACAAAGAAGTTGAAGATAGAAGGACTCCCAGTGTACCTGTGGACTGACTCCATGATCGTCTTTTATTGGATTCGTAGTTCTGCAAACCGGTGGAAGCAGTTTATTGCAAATCGTGTCTCAGAGATCCAATGTCTGACGGAACCAATCAACTGGAGACATTGTCCTGGTTCAGAAAACCCAGCAGACCTTTTAACACGTGGACTTATGCCAAGTGCTCTGGTTGAGAACAACACATGGTGGAATGGACCCATCTGGCTTCAGTGCTCGGAACCATCCTGGCCAAGTCAAGTTGAGGTAAGACCAGAATGCGAAGAATACAAGGCTGAAGAAAAGAAAGACACCGTTGTTCAACTCACCATACCCGACGAATTTCATCTGATGAACTTGGAGAACTACAGTTCATTTAATAAGTTGATTCGCGTGACGGCCTGGATAAAACGCTTCGCAAACAACATAAAACAGCAAGGACAACGAAGGGGAGCGCTAACAAGTGATGAAATCATAGACGCAGAAAAATACTGGATAGCGACTTCACAAATGCAAGCTTTCCCGAAGGAAATCGTACTCCTAAAAGATCAGCAGCCAGTTGACAAAAATTCAAAAATCAAGTCGTTCAACCCAATTATTGACAGTGATAATATCGTGAGAGTTGGTGGTCGTTTACAATTCAGTAACAACGAGGAAAGCGTAAAACACCCAATAATTCTACCTGCAAACCACCGGTTCACTACCCTTCTTATTGAGGAAGAACATCGTCGACTGCTGCACGCCGGAGTTCAAGACACTTTGACGCAGCTACGGGAAACTTACTGGATTATAAAGGCAAGACAAGTCATACAGAAAGTAATACGTCGCTGTTTAACTTGCCAAAGACAATGCTGCACACCTGCCTCTGAGCCCGTAGCTCCACTACCAGCCGACAGAGTTTCAAGATGCGAACCTTTCGAAACAACTGGAGTGGATTTCGCGGGACCTTTGATATGTCGACATCAATACGGGAGTAGCAAGGTCTACATCGCACTTTTCACTTGTGCCGTAACACGTGCAGTGCACCTCGAACTTGTGAGTGACCTATCGACAACAGCCTTTTTGCTGGCATTCAAACGCTTCGTTGCACGCCGAGGCATCGCAAAAACGATTTATTCAGATAACGCCTCAACGTTCAAACGAGCCGCTAAAGACATCAAACAAATGTTTGAAGCAATACAAGGAGAGGAAGCGCAGACCTACTTTGCAAATCACAGGATTAGGTGGAAAACAATTGTAGAAAGAGCCGCATGGTGGGGCGGATTTTGGGAGAGACTAGTGAGGTCGGTCAAAGTCTCGCTACGCAAGGTTCTGGGCCGTAGTAGTTTGAATTTCGAAGAACTGGCCACGGTCCTCACAGAAGTAGAAGCTGTAGTCAACTCCCGTCCAGTGACGTTCATTTACAACAACCCCAAAGAACCAGAGGCTCTATCTCCAGCACACTTTTTATTGGGACGTAAA